>CAVNYN010288837.1:21460-33830 GCA_963692815.1 Nyctanthes arbor-tristis | reverse complement strand
GGGAGCTTAACTAGAAAGAAGATAACTTTTATAACACTTCAATCTTAATCTTGCGAGCGATAAGAATGATTCATTTCATTTTGACAAATAAGTCAACTCAGTTAAGTATTTAGTTAAAGACAGATTCAATGATTACGTCTATGGTTGTTCTTCCGATCTATTCAAGAGTGGCGAAAAATAAAGTCTTGTAAATTAAACTTTTGTTGTTAAAAGTGAAATTTCGTTTAATGCGCACTGATGAGGTGAAAAATATATGCGAGTGTGATTTGGATGGGAGAGGACTTGGGCCGTATATGCTGCACAGAATAAATTTATTTATTGAAAAAAGAAATGGAAAATAATTAAATAATTATTCATTTAATAATTTCTAAGGGTAAATTTCACATATAGTCCCCAACCTTTCCTCATTTTATTTGTTGGGTTTCAACCTTTTTTTCAAAGCCATAGGTCCTTAATCTTTTATAAATCAAACATAAAGAACTAAAAGATAGAAAAGAAAAAATAAAATAATTTCTTTCCATTCTATATATCTATTTACTCACTCCACCCCTAACTCATTTGTAAATAACAAATTCCAATAGTTATTTTCAAAAGAGAAAAAGGAAACCCAAATTTTGCTACTCACCCCCCTACTATCAGAAAGGAAGCAGATTTCTTCAAAAAAAATATTTTGTAGATATTTATCATTTCTGGTCAAGTTACAGATATAGATAGAATGAGTAGCTAGCTAAGTGGGTAGGAAAAAATTTATTTTTCCTATTATTTTTACTATTTTTTAGATTTTTTCATCTAAAAATTAAGGGTAAAAATATCCTAAGAGGTTTTATGAGTGAATTTATAAAAGTTTGAGAATTTATGATACTAAAAAAAGAGTAAGGACTCAACTGATAAAAGTACAAAGGCCAAGGACCATATGTGAAATTAACCTTTCTAGAATCAAACAAAAATTTTCTGATTCAAGATGGTGAGTATTGGAATTGCAGTAACGGTACACGTCCGAACTGTAGACAAATGAATTATTGGGATTGTCGGCTGTGTTTTTGCTAGCAGAATAATTAATTATTTTAAAATCGGATTTTTGAATTATTTAATTGATTTTGTTTATATTCATACTCAATTATGAGAAATTTTCTTCGTTGGCAAAATTAAAAAATAATAAATATGTTTGTAAATCAATGATTAATATGTTTTTTTTATTTTTTTTTACTTTGATTCCTTTTGAATATATTCATCAAATGATTTTGGATAGCTTGTCAAATGAGACTATTGTCAAGAGATAAGAATATGTACTCCATCATTTATTCGATATAAATTATTATGATAGTTTCATAGAGGCATGTCGAAATGGAATGTCGGTGTATAACTTAACTCCTTGACAAGTCAAATCAAAACTAGTTCAAGTTAATTCGCTTCATGACTTGATTAGTTATTACAATTTTTTTATGGTTACATTTTTCATATAAACGGCCTCAATTAGGTTAATTTTAAAATTTTTCTTAATCATTATTGTCATTAGTAAGTTTTACATATAAAATGATAGGCATCCAATCTAAATTAACTAACCTGTAATACCACCAAAGATGCAAATGAATTGCTATGAACTATGACATGTAATTAGCAGCATCTCTAGATCTTCACCGTGCAGCCATCTGTGGTAGCATACGGCGGCTTTGGGGTGGTGGTGCGGAGTTGACAACTCTATAGAGTATAGGCTTACTACTATGTTTTTGAGTTGGGCATTATGCACTTTAGATAGTTTCGTTCATGCACCCTTTTCAATATGAGTTAATATATGTACTAAGTGAAATAATATTTGTACGAATTGATCCGTTCGTATTTCGTCCCAAATAGCTAATAATAATTTTGATGATGTGACAAAAGTTTGTGTGCTAGAGTGGAACAAAAACGTGTAAAGCCAGTTGTAGAGATATTAATTCTATAAGAGAAGGACAAGAGGATGTCTAACTACTAGACCATTTTTATTTAATTAGCCATAAATTAAATGACATTACCATTATTATTATTTTTATTATTATTATTATTATTATCAATAATAATAATTAACCACGAGAAGTTTAGAATCAAAAAATAACAGATAAACAAATAATAAAAAGGAAGAAAATATTATTTATTTCATTTTATATAAGAAATGAAACATTTATTTACTGGGATGTAAAACGTCATTCGGTTTTTTCCAACAAAAAAATATCTGTATTTGAACCCCACAAACTGCTGTCAATCTCATTATTATTATTATTTTTATTTTTTGGTAAGACATTAGAAAATCAATTTCTGCATAGGAGAATAGTTCCAACTATAAATATTTACTAAGCTTTCACATAACAATAATTATAACTAATTACAACCCCAAATGTATGCATCCTTCTTAAAGCTCCTTCCAATTAAAATTTGATTTATTGCCATCTCGTTTTCAAGAAACCTGTCCCTCTCCTCTCTCTCTCTCCCCCCAAATTCCTTGTGCTGACATTTTTTTGCCAGCATTGCAGTGAGTCCACATGGGTAGGCATTCTTGCTGTTACAAGCAGAAGTTAAGGAAAGGACTCTGGTCTCCTGAAGAAGATGAGAAACTTATAAAGCACATCACCAAGTATGGACATGGCTGCTGGAGTTCTGTTCCTAAACTTGCTGGTAATTCTTAAACTACTACAACTTCATAATAATTATATGTATATATTCTTCAGCCATTTTCGATTTTCAGGTTCTTGAAACGTTGAAGTGTTTCTTTGTTCTCCTCACATTTTTTGTATTATCATCTTAAAGGGCTTCAGAGGTGTGGAAAGAGTTGCAGGCTCAGGTGGATTAATTACTTGAGACCTGATTTGAAAAGAGGCACATTTTCTCAGGAGGAAGAGAATTTGATTATTGAACTGCATGCAGTTCTTGGAAACAGGTAGATGATTTTCTATTTTCCGATAGCTTTTTTGCATGTTCAGGAATTTCTTTTTTTCGGGTTTTTCGTGGTGTTTAAGGATGTTGAATTTCATTTTCAGATGGTCACAAATTGCTGCTCAGTTGCCTGGAAGAACAGATAATGAAATTAAGAATCTTTGGAACTCATCTATTAAGAAAAAGCTGAGGCAAAGAGGGATTGATCCTAACACTCACAAGCCAATTTCTGAGGTTGAAAATGGAGAAAAGGCAGCATCTGTTAGCAGTAAAAACAATGAAAAAGTATCAGAAGGAATCAGTGAACTGACTTTCGTCAATTCAGAGAATTCGAAGAAACAGAATCCATCCTTGGATCATTATCCGAGCAATTCAAGTAATTTGCCACAAAGTCATGAGTTTTTCATGAACAGGTTTGTTGCCAGCCACGAAAGCTCCACTGCAACTGAGCATAAGCCTTCTGATTTATCTGAATTAGTCAACTTTCAGCAGTTAAATTATGGGACTTCTAATAATATGGGGCTTTCGATGAATCCCAGTACTTCGAATTTGTTCTTCAATCCAAATTCCAAGTCTTCAGAAATGGTTTCTGATCATCAGTTCAATTCTTGTGTCACAAATAGCACTGTTCTCCCATCCCTTCCAAGCTCATTTCTCTCATTCCCTAATAATCGCGTGAAGTCTTCTCCAAGTCTCACCCCAGATAGTCCAATCGGCCTTCTAAGCACAAAATTCCAGAATTGGGATCCTACAGGCAATATAAGCACCAGCATCTTTGATCATAATGCATTTCCATGGGCAGCTTCAGACTGTGTAAAGCCCGAAAAACAGCCCCTTAATGTTTCGTCTTCAGAAGTTGGAATTCCAGAAGACATAAAATGGTCAGAATATCTTCATACTCCGTTCATCCAAGGAAATACTACTATTCAAAATCAAAATACTTCTCAAGATTTGTACAACGAAACGAAATCACAAACTCAATTCCTGACAAACGGGGCATTAAGTAGTCCCAATTGGCATTCAAACCAGCAGCAGCAGCAGCAAAATTTTCAGAGGCTTCCAGCTACCTTCGGACAATTCGCGTAATTAGATGATATCTTAATCTTCAAGTCTTCTAATTCAAGCAGGTGTGTGCTATATAGTCTTCTTTTCTTAATCTGTAAATAGGGACTGATACCAATATTTTTCCACAGAAAAAAAAATGAGCTGCTTCCTATTTCATTTCTTGTTCATGTTTTTGTGTATGTTTTATGTTAGAATATTTTAAATTCTTGTTCAATTGTTCATCTGTCAGTTGTTTGATCAATCAAAAAGTTCTTTTGGGTTTTGTTTCGCCTTTCTTTTTACCGTTGGTAACCACCTTAATCTCTCCAAGTTGAACCTTGAAAATCCTTTCAAGAAAGTGACTATCTGTAACCTGTCTGGACTTTTTAGGTTTTCTTGAAATTCTTTTACTGAATTCACTTTTCATACCCTATCCTTAGAATTTTTTTAATGTAGGATTCATGGACCATTTCCCTCAAATGGGAGTCTATCACTGTCTCCAACAGATGGAGATAGTTTTCACTTTTCACAGTCTTTAAGTCACTTGTCATTTCCTTAGGCCAAATTTTCATCAAGACAATAATCATACTTGTCTCCTAAATTTTATATTCGAAAAGACACGCGCGTGTACATACGTACACACACTTGCAACCCAAGACTCAAAAAATAAAAGTGATCCATGTCGAAAAATCCCATAATTTTTAAGTTGACTATCAATCACACAAATTAAAGGGTCATAATTTCATAAATGCAATGTCCTGATATTATCTTGATAAGAATCAGCATCAGCAAATCAAGAATTTCCAGATAAACCCTAGTTTAACAGTGATTATCTCTTTAATTGTTGGGTGAGTTGAATAAAGGTCCCAAAGGGATGCAACTTTTGCGTGTGTGTGTGTGGACACCAATGACACATCTTCTGGGGCATTGCTTTTACTTCTTCTGGGGGGAACAGAAGAAGAGGGGTCCTCTGTATATGGTGGAAACATGTTGATGTTGATACTTCTATATGTGAGTGAGAGATACAAATCAAAATTCTATGTGAAATATATTGGCAAGGAGGAAGAGCCTAAGTCTCACTAGCTAGCTAGCTAGTCCGTGTTTTCTTTCTTTATTAGCCCTTTTCTTTTCCCATAAAGAACCATATATATTCAGTGTCTTCCTTCACAATGACATGAAATATATAGATATTGACATCAACTCGCATATGCATGTGATATGGTCAATATCAATCAATCAAGTATATTTCAAGACAAGACTTTTATCCACACGTCAATTTTATGCATTTATATCTTACAAGGAATGTACGTAGAGTCCGATCATGAAACAGTATTTGGAGTCTAGATGGCATATAATTCCTAATCCCATGTCACAAATTTCTCTCTTTTTTTATGAAGATACTTAACAGTGCATAGTTTCAAGAGAGGTACGTAAGAGTTCATTCACATCCCCTATACCTCACTTATCATAACTCTCTTATTTCGGACACTTTGAATGAAACTCTTAAAGAAAAAGACGCTCGTAGAGTCAAGATTTGAGTTTTGAGTATCACACCGACATACAACATAACAATCCCAAAAACGAAAACCCAACTAATAATGTAAATTAATGAAAATTTCAATAATTGTAAGAGATGGGGGATTTCAAGAATAAAGAAAGGCCCATGAAAATACAAGAAATAAATCAATGTCATAGTGTATAACATATGTGACTAGGTGGGGTATTAAAACCAGAGTCTCTTATGTATGCCCACGTGCAAGCACGAGAATGAAGACTCCATAAAAATTAATTGAAAATGTTTTGGGCAAGTCTCCTCCCTTTTTTCCCCCTTGAAAGAAAGTATAGGTTATACGTGTGTAATTAATTTATAATAATTATATTATATGGTTGTCCCTACGGAAAGTGCATGTGAATCAAATAATTGAGTCCCTTTTCACGTCCCTACAATCTTCCTCTAATCAAAACAATACAAAATTATATTAATTCAATTGGCAGCCATTCTTGAATTATTTTCAATAGCATGCAAATTTTAAAAATAAATAAAAATTCATTTAGATTTAATAAATAGTACTGATAATATAGTACTATATATTACTATAAACGAGTTACCGTAATACTTTTATTTACCTGGGATAATCATGTTATGATTCTTGGGTAGATTAATTTCAAGTTCGTATGCGGTCTCACGTATAGGATCAGAACTACTCTACACGGGTTATGGTTCTTGGGTACATAGGATTAGAACTAGTGCACACGCATGTGCAATGAATATAAATTATCAAGCCGAAGGATGTAATTCAAGTCTTTCGACGGTCACATCCTCTAATCCTTAATGACGTACGTGCTTGTCTTCTTATTCTTTTAGCTTGATTTCCAGACGCTCTTCCGATCTCAAATATTTACAGTAGATTTTAATTAATTTATTTTATATATATGAAAATCTTATCTGCGGTAACTAATCCGTTAATACATCAGTTCTTACAAAAAAATCCCCCATATGTTCTACATGGTAGCGGATTCCAGGTTAGCATGGAAATTATCATAGGCTAACCTATAAACAAAAAAAAAAAAAAGAAAAAAAAGAAAATATAAAAAGTAAGAATTTTTGACGCATGAGCATTAAATACAAATACTTTTTGATATAACCTAAGAATTTATAGCATGTCAAAAATTAGGCTTTTAGCTTTACGGGGTGTATGTTGAGTTCATCTTCATGTTATTAATTAATATTAATTAACTTAAATTAAACTCTAAAAGATTCTACCCTAATTATCAACTTTTGCATATAAGAGAATAGGTGGAGTTAAATGATAGAGATTTATATAGTACAACCTCATATGTATGGATGTCATTAGTTTAGAAACTAAATTCAAATTTGAATAAATAGGAAAAACTGATGGTATATATGTAAACTAAAAGAAAGAAGAGGTGACAATAAGCATCAAATTGAATAGAATAATGCTATTTATCAATCTAGTTGTCATTTCTTTATTGACTGTCAACTAAATTAATCTTTGCATGTATTTATGCATCTTCACACATCCTACAGTGTAGTTATGCCAACTAGATTGGAGATCGGTCTCCAATCTAGATAAATAGTATCACTCAATTGGCTACTCCATTGCCAAGAGTACTGAACAAAATTAAACCCTATATCAGACCTGTGAGAAGATGCTGAGAGAAGACAACAGGAACAAAAACATTAATCCCACAAATAATTCTTAATAAAATCATTATATTATATCCTCAAAGATTCCCATAATATTTTGTCCGATTTTCAAACTTTTCTTCCTAATGTTATGAACAGAGACATCGATTCCTCCAAACAAGGCTTGTAATTGGACATTTGACTTTGGGAGGGAATAATTCATAAGCAATCAAGACTACAACCATGATTACTGATTAGCATTAAAATTAAGTTGATTCCATCTCTGAAGGCATGCAGCATGAACAGATAATAAAACATAGAGCCGCCTAGGAGGATCTGGTCTGCCTCTTGAGCGCTGGTTTGGCATCTTGACTTAGAAACGAATAAACTCGAATAAAAAGAGGCGTATGTAACAGAATGTCAATTATCTGTATTTACCCACGTCAAGTCTAGTATACCAAACACGGGAAAGGAGGGCCTTCCGATGCCTCTTCTAATTCCTTTTTTTCTTTTTAACCAAATTTTGTAATACAACTCATGGGGGAAAAAGACATTCAAGCATGACTGGACTGCAGGGGCACCAGGCTGTAAATCTTGGCACCAAACTTTCATATTTTTTTCTTTAAAAAGTGTACAAATGGAGCACACAAAGACTTGAATTCTAAGCCCACTGTGGTATTATTTCCATCAATGCATTTTCTAATGTTTTAAATAAATTGGAAATGAAGATTGCTACTTGTCATGACTAGATAAATTAGCTAATAAAGGGCTATAAAACTAAAACCTGGTTCATCTGAAAACCAGGTTGTGACAAGTTTTGTCGCATGGGTATGCACAGTCAATGGCCTTGATACTTTTTCGATCAAAGTACCAATCTCCTACAGCTATTGCAACAGCCTGCATCATAACGAAGACACATGTTAATGAAAGAATCCGTTGGCATAATTAGGATCTTAAAAGAGGCAGTGGAACTTGTAAAGGTTTCTAAAAGTCAGTGCTAATTTATATAACACATGGAACGAAAGCCCAGAAAAATGATGAGTATCCATCATTTTAACTATAAATCTTACTCCCTCCATCCAATTATTTCGGCCACTTGCTTTTGTACAAGGATTAAGAATAGTATTGGAAAAGACAATTACATAGACAAACTTCCTAGAATACCCTTGTTAATGTATACCATATTCCTAAGGTTAACTAATTTAAAAAGAAAAAAAGAAGTCATATTTTGAACATTACGTAGGGGTATAATTGTAAATGAACATAAAAAAGCTAAATATAGAAAGAGGACAATATATTTGGGACAAGTCAAAAAGAAAAATTGGACCAAATAAATGAGGTGGAGGGAGTAATTCTTAAAAGTTATCTGTGAATGTATTTGTTATGGTTCCCATTACAAGGTATGGAAGTTGTCTAACATTGAAAAACTATGTGCCTCATGTGACATTTAACCTCTTACACCCTCCCCTTGATAGTTAGCTTTGGAGGGTGAGTTCTACCCAAGAGGCTGTAGTAATATTCTGCTGATATAATATTCTATGTTTCTTAGGTTGGTCTATATGACTTGATATATTTATATACGTAAACATCCGGATGTTTTCCAATCACTAGAACACTCCCGGATATGGTGTCTTGGTTAAATCTTAAACATGGCCCATGTGACAATGTCGTTGATCTAGGGGATAAAACCAACCAGAAAGGACTTCATGGCAGTGATTGGCTAAATGAGAACTATGTGTTACAATTTGTTTCTTTGCAAGCAGTTCTAAGAATATAGGATTTCTTAGATTTGCATGAAAAATCATATAGTTATACCTTCTTCCCGATTACTGGAGAATCATCAGCAAACCAGGTATCCTGCCTCTCGGATTGGCAGTGAGCAAAGCATGAATTTAAGTATAACCCATTTTGTCTGGATGCTGCAAAGCCTTTTACTGCATTCAGCATGTGAAGCCTAAAACCTGCTCCAAAACAGTTTTACTGATCGATTGCTTCTCATATACGCCAAAAAATAAAAATAAATAAATAAATATAATAATATAGATAAACTCAAACTCACCTTGCAGAAATTGGATTTGGGCGGCAGAACACCGTGCATAGTTCATTTTACATTCACGCCAATTTCCACGAGGATCAGCTATTGGAGGAGCCAAGCTTTCTTGGACCTAAATACAAAACTTACTACATGTATTATTTTATTTATATGCAATTATCTTCAAGTTTAACTTAATTCCTTGACAGTAGAAGACTGATAATGAAAAACACCATCATATTTCAATGCTCTTAAACCGGCCAGGCTTCCTGGGTACGCGACTAATCTGTAACAGCAAGGGCCCATTGATAAAATAAAACAGAAAATTACAGAAAGAGCCCACACCAAAATGTCTGCTATCCTCCTCTCAGTTCCCCGTTGCTTCCAATCAATTGCCATTTATGTTATTGTACAAGTACTTAGTATTCACATAATTGTAAGTTGTTAAATCTATCCTGTTGTTTCAAGATATTTAAGTGCTTCAGTAAATGGAAATGGAAAATTACCTGCCACGAATCATAAGCAGCATTCAGAATAAACAGAGGGGTCCTGACGTTGCCAATTAGATTCTGAGGAAAGAAGCACTAAACAGGAAAAGAAACAAGGAAACATAAGCAGCTGTTTGATTCTCATTATTCGATTTGAATTATAAAGAGAAATTATAATGAGGTGAAATGAGAGGTGTAGATTTAATAGGAGTTTGAAATTTGTGATTATAAATTAGCAGTTGTCAAATCAGTGGTCAAATCAGTGGTAGGTGAGATTATAATGTGTTTTGATAAATAGAATCAAACACCTACTAAATGGCAAATAAATAAACTGGAGAAACCACAGCAAGAATTATGTAACTTCTCAATTGAAAACAAAAATGTCTCACCGAAGTTGGATCAAGGTGATTGGTACAAGTTCTTGGCAGATTCCTCTGAACCCCCTGTTAAGATTTGAAGAAAATTGTCTGAGATTTCAGGAAAGCTATGCTAAGCAAGCTGGACCATTGCATTCAAGAACCCAATATATATGTGTTCAAGTCACATTTCTAGTACAAATTGTGTTTAAAATTTCAAATATATGACGGGTATTGTTGGAAGCTTGCAGGATAAAAGTATGATTTTGAAGGTAAACAATCACATCCCATTGAGACAAATTTTGAAGTAAAGAAGTGAAAATGTCCAAATAGGATAGGCAGAAAGACTCATAAAGAGAGTGATATCAGTAACCAAAAACCGTTTTAAAACTGTTTTATGCTCTACTGAGTTTTAAAAACTGTTTTGTTTCCAATTCATTTTACCCTGGATCTAAACCACAAACTACCCTTGGTTTACCTTTTGACATTCCTCCTATTTGTTCTATCCAACTTATCATATGAAGGCAGCACCCAGGGACTGTCTATTATTTAATCTGTTCATATATTTTTTCAATTCAGCATTGCATTTGCCTACTCAAGCAAAATGTTGTGTATGTCGGATGCCAAACAATAACTGCATCTTAGTATTCAGAGGAAATTTTGCTCACAGATTTGCCAATGGAGGCAGATAAATGTCAGATAAGAAATAACATGAAGGGCAGTAGGTTAAGCTGTGGCAGTTCTTAATTTAACTTTACCAACTTCCCGGAGGAGTTTGTAATCTAGAAGCATGGCAACATTTCTTCGACAATATTGCCAGCTATCAACATTATTACCCATGTAATGAGTTAGTCCCCAGTCTTGTTATTAAAAATATTTGAAAGACTGATTGAGCCAAGTAATGTGACTCAGAAGGTAGAAAAGGTAAAATGATAAAATTATATTTTTGATTCAGCAAGTACCTGTAAGCTAACGACACCAGCAAAGAAATTTCTCATTGCATGTCCACCCGAGACATCAGTGCTGGAAATCAGAGAAGCACTATAAAATACTAATAAAAAGATGCATTATGGTGTATAAACTACACAGCTTAAAAGGGAATAACAAAAGGATAAAGATTTGGAAAATTACGCATCCATAAATAAGCCAGCATCACTCAGGCACTTCACTTTTGTACTTCCTGGAAATAAATTGTGAAACTCATCACAGTGCAAGATAGAAGCTAGACCACCCGCAGAGCATCCAGAAAGCAGGGCCTGTAAAATGGCAAGTCGTATCAAAAGGGAATATAAAGCATCAACATAACTAGTAAATGGATACTTGACCAAATAATAAATATTAACCTGATTTGCGTTACGCATTCCTTTCGACATTAACTCCTCTATTACAGCTTGCCATATACGCTGTCCTCTGAACTGCAATCCTGCAGCCTAAGAAATATAACAAGGCTTTTCAGAAAAAAAGACACATTGTAGAACTAAAAACAACTAAGTCCTAAATGTTCAAGGCGGAAAATGTTTATCGTAGGTTCTTCTCGATTATTAAACTTGATTTTCTCTTCGACTTATGGTTAAGTAGGTATCTACTCTCTGTTTTCCAGAAACAAAGACAAAAGCATTATACCATGCATCTTCCCTAAAGCAATCGCCTAGATATAACTAAAAATGGAGATAAATATGCAAGAGGATTGATACAGTGTGACAGAAACTCAGATATCAGATGATGCAAGAAACCTTGTTTTCACTGTCCCCTGTGAAGGAGGCACCATCACAGTACCGGATCTTTACTCTATTCCAATTAAAGAAATCTGCATATAGGAAACCACATGGAAAATAACCATTAATAATGGCCAACTTGAAAATGAGAAGACATGTTTTAATGTCATCAAAGGAATTAACATGTCTTTCTGAGTTAACCTGGATTTTCTTGAGCTATGTTGCTCAGTATCCCTGTAAAAGGAATTATCTTCTCAAAATATTTTGATGATCCACGACGTGTCGTTTTTCTGTAGACACAGGATCTAATATTGTTACACCATCCTCCACCCTGCCACAAGTGTCACAAGATGAAGATTCTTGATCGATAAAACCACTATTACAGCTTAATATCTGTGCAGGACAACCTATAAACGAATATATAGAATGACTCTACTATAGATGAGCATCACAAATACTCCCTTCAAGAAAATTACATTCAGCTTATTTTTGGTAGATTTTGTGGATAGCTTCTTCCAACAGAGTCAACAATCAAGGAAAGCAAGTATATATTAGTGGTGACAACAAGTCTAGAAATATTACAAGACTGAATACGTTAATTTGTTGTGTAATGTGTAGATGTTCAAACCTAGGGAGTTTAATCTGATAAAATTTCTCTCCCCCCCCCCACCCAAACCACA
>CAVNYN010288837.1:10011-21440 GCA_963692815.1 Nyctanthes arbor-tristis | reverse complement strand
AAAAAAAAAAAAAAAAAAAAAAAAAAAAAAAAAAAAAAAAAAACCACAGCAAACATAAAAAAAATAAAAAGAGAATTCTGGCTCTTCAAACCTCATTTTTTTAAGTGATCCATGCGACTGAAATGAGTTCACTTCTTAAAAAAAAAAGAGTGTGAATCTTTGCCAGGAAAAAAGCATACGACAGTTATGCTGTACTTATTCAAACTCAATTTAATAAGCAAAAATTTCAAATCCTAAGGTGCTTCACAAAAATTAGATCCCAAAAATATTAACAAAGAAAATATATGTCACAATCATCAAACAAACTGTTGGAGCTATGGTTTGCCTGGATATAACTGCTGAGATTTAAGGACTTAATAATTTCAACATTTAACATTTGTATAATGTCTATATATTTAACAGATACTTTTCCACTAATTCACCAAATAACTGATTCTAAAAAGTTCGTAAAGTAAACAAAAGCACCATAAGTAAATGCTAACATTCGTATAATTGTCTCCCTAACCTCCAATTGGATGAGCCAGCTGTTTGCTCCTGTCCCAAACCCGCGATGAAAGTGATAGCCAGGTGGTGTTCCATCCAAGCACACTGCAAAAGAGAAAAATTGCCTGAGGGGTAATTCTCCTAGATAAATTCTATGATTCAAAATTTTGAACTCTTCATTTCAGTTTGAATTTTTGTTTTTTATTTCTTCCTGGTGAATGAATACTTTGCCTACCAGTACGGATCATTGAGCTTAATTTGATGTAGACATAATAGATGCAGAGCAGAGTAACAATAATAAAATTGCAACAGAACAAAGCATCCTAATCAAATCGTTGAATAAATCGCCCAGTAAATCAATAAATAATGGAAAAATAAGAACTAATTAACATAATCATTTGGAACAGGAGACGTAGAACGTGGAACAGGATTTAAACATCCAAATCATTAATCAAAAAGTGAAAAGAATGTGCCTAACAACCATAAGTGGATCCGGAAAATTGCATAACACAAACAAAAGAATCAATTAGATTAAAGTCAATATAATGGCACGAAGAAAATGGGAGATTTTCCGGCAAAAACTCAGATGGGAAGAATCGAGAGAGAGAGAGAGAGATAAATACCAGCGCCTTTAGCAGCTGCTCCTGGAACAAGAGTAAGACCCACCATGAGAGCATTGGGAGGAGCAGCTGCAGCAGAAGCTCCATAGACGGACTCCAACAAGGACATGGATTCCAAGAATGAGACATCTGTTCTGTTATCAAAAAGCTCCTCAAATTCAAAACTATTAACACCCCATTTGCTCAGGAAAAACCCAAGAAAAATCATACCCCAACATCCCATAAACTTCACCATTTCACTCAGTTTCAGCTCCCCCACCGCCACCAAATCTAGGGAAAAAAATAGAAAAACAAAAAAATTGTATAACGAAAACTTATATTTATTCTTTCAAGAATGCATGGCAAGAATGCTATGTATAAAACAGAAAAAAAAAATCTAATCTGAAGAAGCTAGCGAAAGGTGTAGAAATTGCAATCTGGGTTTGAAGATCTGGAGTGTGCTCACTTTTCAGGAGCTGAACAATGGAGGTGTGTTTTGCCGGGCATTTTAAAGATTTTCATATGCATGCTCGGTGGATCTTTATGTGATTTCAATTATTATAAATTATAATCCTAATTGTTACTACATATGCGAAAAGGTAGATCTTGAGCCAATTTGTCTTAAATTTAATTACATTTATTAATCGATGACCTTCCTATTTAAAGATGAAATTTATCCGAAAAATTAAGGGAAAATTTTATGATTATGAGTAACAAGTTTGACAAATAAATTTTTTTTTATATTAGTTTCAATAATAATAAAAATAACTTGAATGTTTGCCCCCAAAATAAATAAATAAATAAAAGATAAAGAATAACTGGAATGCATTATTATTAACATTGACATATAATTTTGGGCCATTATAATGAATTTTGTAATGAATCATCATTTTGATGTGTTTTTAATGTAATTTTGTCTTATTCACTCTTTAAAGAAATATATTTTTTTGAGTTATCAAATCATATTTATCTCGCTTAAAAAAATGAGAAAATTCATATTTCAATCTAATTGCACATATGAAAATGTTTTGTTGCAATTCAACCGGGACATAAGTGTATCTTCATTTGTTGACCAAAGATCTCTTACAATTATTATTATTTACATTGAATACCCTTTATTAAGGGCCAAAAAGATTTATGGATGTCATCAACTTTAAAATGAGTAATAAAATTTCATATAAATCTAGTTGTACTCAACTAAGATTTTAATGCAAATATTCACGGTTTATATTTAAAATCAATGGTGCCTTAGTTAATTCATTAAATAGTTTTAATGAATTTCTTAATTGAATGAGTTAAATTAAAATTTGGTGAGTTTTAACTTTAAAATACAAATAATAAACTTACAAAAAAAAAATTGAAGTTCGACCTACCATTTTTTTGGGGGTTAAAAAGGAAAAAATATCTACCTTTTTTATTTTTCTTTCTTTTTATTATTGTTCGTCCCATAAAAATAGCTCTATTGCTATTTTCACACAGATTAAGAAAAATTCTTTTAATTTTGTATTGTTCGTTTATTCACTTTGTTTACACTAGTAACTCTATGATGTTGATAATAATAATAATAATAATAATAATACACATTAAATATAGATATATAAGAAAATTGATATCTTAACTTCATGTTTAAAATAAAAATGATTTATATTTTGAGACGGATAAAAATAAATACGAGACTATTTTTTATAAGATGGCAGCAGTATTAGTATTGTCTTTTCTTTTCCATTAAGGTATGGTAAAGGAAAAGAGAAAATAGTTAGACCTTCCCCGTTATCCAAACATGGTATAGGGAAGTGGCAGTTCCGTGAATAATTGGGTGCTCTATGCTCGTGTTTCTAATTATATTCTTCGGTGGAATTTTGTTGGGATACAGCCTAAAGTTTGGATTTCCATCTTTTGAAAAAAGATGTATTTCCATGAACAACCAATAACATTATGTCACATAATCCACCACAGTCGAAATACAGCATTTTTTTTTTAGCATTAAAAATACAGCATTTAGTCATGTTCTTCATACAAGCGTGAGCGTTTGATTTTCGGTTTCAATTAGTGAAAGAATTAAAACTGAATCAAGAATTTCACTTCGCTCTTATATTTATTTAAAAGAGGAACAGTTTGGTTCTGTTCGCTTTCGGTTAATTTTCAGTTTTTCTTCAATTTTAATGTTTGATAAAGTTATATTTTACTAAATATCAAAATGATAGAAAAATATGTTTCAAAAACAGAAAATTAACATAAAAATATTAAAACTAGAAAAAAACAGCTATAAAATTCCAAAAACAACACTAAAAATAGTAGCCAAATTATTAAAAAGTTGTACTAATTTTTGACAAAAAAATAGCCTGAAAACTAAATTCTAATAAAAGTAAACAGTTTTCAGTTTTATTAATTCTAGAATCGAAAAATCATTTGGTTTTCATACTCGGCTTCACTTTTTCTTTTTTCTTTTTTTCCCCCTCAAAAAGCTTGAATGGTTTTGGTTTTCTTGGTCCAACGTCAATTCAATTGTCTTGGTCTCTATTATTTTGTTCACCCGGACACCCCCATAACTCATCACTTGACCCTACTTAAACCATGGGGCATGTCTCTCCTATATCAGAGCGGAATAGTCAACTGAGTACTGTGGTTTTAAATCTTGAGAAGTTTTCTTCACTTTTCAACTATAAAAGTGTGCATTTTTGAGTTTATTACCAAGCTGAACATAAGTATGTCATATATTTTTTCTCTCCCTAAACATCTTTTTGGGGTACTAATTGATCAGAGAAATTTTGGAAAAAAAAAAAAAAAAACAGTTTATGTGTTTTTATTGAGTTGTTGAACTCATATATATTCTTCATTTAAAAAAAAAAAATCTCGTGATTTGTACGGGTTATCGTTTGGTCTATTATAGAATTCAATTACATGACAATCATCAAAGTGATAATAATCAATTTTGTAACAGGAGTACTTGAAAATATATAACTAGCCTTAACAACACTGTTACAATATGATATGGTTGGTTTGAATCCTTATAAAGAAATGATAAGTTCCTCCAACTTATTGGCTTCATTGCAGGTGAAAATAGATAAATAATTAAATTCTTCTGTTAAGATGTCAATTGAAGCTTCACTTTGATAACTCACTATATACACACAAGTAAGGAAAACTTATCAAATAAGAGAAGAATCCAGCCTATTTAACTCCCCTTATATATGGCAGAACATATACTACATTTTTAACAAGAGCATTTTGTTTTTCACAATTTGATTTACATCAAAAGTTAGTTAGATTTTTTTTTTTTTTTTGGGGCTCCCTTCTTCTTTAACCCCAAACCTTCTATGAGATTTATGAATACGTAAATAAAAACTAATCGGGCCTTTTACGTTTAACATAAAATCAGTTTGGCAATAAATATAGTTGGAGTGATAATTATAATTAAGATAATAATTTTACACATAGCCGCTGTGACAATTTCTAGACTGAACACCGTTCATTTTATATAAGACAGTTATGTCTTATGTCCATAACGCATTATATGTCAAGATTGAACTATATTATCCAAGTATAATTATTACACTAATTATAGTTATAATTAACGCAATTATTATAATCAGTTGTCAAACTGACCCAAAATCAAAATTTAAGTCCCAACATCCCTAGACAACATGCATGTTAGATGAATATATACATAAACTTATTTGGCGTGCATATGCATGGGACATTCAATATTATAATGATATTCATATGAGTATTAGAAAATTATTGTCAACCCTGCTATAAAACCATTTAAATGATACTTTAAAATGTCATCCATTTATGTCAAGGCAAGTTTTGTAAGTTCGACAACTTACACTCACTAATAGCAAATTAATTTTTTTATTAGTTTATGTAAAAATTAGTCCCAATAAATAACCCCATAAAAGTATCGTATCACTAGTGCTCGAAATTTTTGTCAATTTCTTAACAAACAATATTGCATTCGTACACGAGTGGACTAAAATTATATGGAATTAGCGTTAGTTTATATTAAGAGACACCACAATTATAAGATGTAAAAAACCACTAATAATTTTTTTATTTTATAATTGTATTAATAATAGAAATCAACATTAGCTCTGTACAAAACTCCAAGAGTGGAAGAACCCTGCCGACAAATGCAAAGGCAAACAGCCAAGCGGATGCAGACAGTGGCACGGGGTGGACTTTTCCACTTAACTTGTCACCGCTCCAAAACCCGTTTCTTTTTCACACGACCCGATTCCTTTTGAGCTGTATCCCTCACTCTCACACCGCGAAAATTATTAAACAAAGTGGAAATACCACATGTTTTTTCTTCCCCGGCCGTCATAGGTTATTTCAAGCAAAAATTTTCTACCCGCGTCGGAGGTCTATTGAATCAAATATAGTTAACGTGACTATTTTCTATTAATAGTCGAGCTATCTTTCTCAATAGAAATCAGCTTCTAAAAGATGTCATTATAACACTTCTCATACCATTTATATGTGGATTTAAAAATTTATGTCACGTGCATTTATACGCTCAAATAGAACCCAATAATACTTTTTAAAAGTGTCATAAAACTAGTGATTCTACCAATTGAGACAGGAACCTTAATTGTAGGCCATGTGCTAGTACTAGTAATGAGGTGCATCCACCTGCTCGAAAACTCCAATGTCACAAGTCAAAATATGCCGCAAATTGCAAATAAATCGTCAATAATGATCTCTCGTCAAATGTATGGTGGGATTATCCAACTATAAACACATATAGTGGGAGTTGAGACAATTGTATAAACCACTACATGCAGATAGCTCACAGTATTTAAATTTCTCTAATAATCTCTCGACACGCATGCGCACATCTAGTGAGACATAATTTTTGTGTAAATCATTGGTAAATTACATGAGAAAGATGCTTAGAGTTTGTTTGAAGCTCTTTATTTTTGTAATTTATAGAGATAATTTATAATGAGTAGAAATGAGTGGTAGAGATTTAATAAAATATTGAAATATATGATGACTGTTAAATAATTATCAAATAAACAGTTAAATTATAATAGATGAATTTATGAAGAAGAAAAATAAAGAAGTTCAAACAACCTTTAATTAGCCCAGACCTCATCCAGGCAGTGAACCGCTAATTTGTGGATTTTATCAACTTGTCAGTAATAACTAGCATGCAAGTACACTGACATGGACAACTCTGATACGTGAAAGGACTGCAATATTAGAAAAAATAAATAGAAAAATATGTTAGAGCTTGTTTGATACTCATTTTAGAGCTTGTTTTACTTACTATTTATTTGACATTTGATTTGATAATTATTTAATTATAATTAGAAGTTTCAAACTTTTTTATATTTCTAATATACATTTTACATCTCTCCTCATTATAATTTCTCCAAACTTACACAAATAATGAGAATCAAACAAGCTCTTACTCGACAAGATTAATAATAAATATTCCTATTAGTTTACCAGTTATTTTACCAGCCGATATAATTTAAGGTATTTTATAAAGAGAAATTAAAGAGTAAAACTACTAATTAAGGCCTTCAGAGGATAATATGCTCCAAACAACAAATCGCACGTCCGCACCTGAGTTGACATGGCTGTCATGGCTAAATGCAAGAGACTAATCTACTAATTGGAAAAGAGTAGCCTGCGTAGATAATAGTTAACATCGTATTTATTAGAATGCTAATATATGTGAATGTGATTAGATAATTTAGCTAAACTAACTAAATATATTTAACAAGAAGAGTTAATAATTGATAATCTGATTTATAATCTTAAATATATTACTACTTCGTTTAATAACTATGTCCCATGTTTCCAGCTACTTGAGCATGTCGGCCTAATTCACGTGATCACTACATGTGAAGTAAAATTTATCGATTAAAACTAGACACCAGAAAATTGTATCGAGCATTAATTGTATCGTCTCGACCTTTTTATTAATTACATGTTCAATTTTCAATTAATCTACGTAGTACGTACTATAGTATTTATCCCACTGTTTATTATCATTCTAAATAGTATGAAATTGACAATTTAATATGAGTTCGTATCAATCACTTGTGCATGAATTATTTGAAGTTGGTTTTAATTATTAATCATTAAACACCCGTCATTAGCTCAAGTGATCCAAAACCAGCCTTCTAATGCCATCACTATCCAACAAATTTTTTTTTTTTTTTTAAAGTTAATGGCAAAAAGAAAGAAAGTAGGTCAATAAATATATGGATACAAGTTCTTGAGAAAAATTTTCTAAATCAAGCCTAACTAATAATTGTTGAGCTCCACTTCAAATAGTTAACAGAAGTAAGGTAGTCACTGAGTGTTGGTAAATATTACCCCGAAGAAGCAGATAAAAACTTTCCACTTCAACTCTTAATACGGCTTAAAAGATGGTGGCTCGCTTAATAATTAGCACCAAATTTTAATCTGATTGTTAGTTTCAATTTAAAATAGACTATTTAAATAGATTGATATCATTAAATCATTTAGGTGGAGATATACTTCAATCAAGCCAATGTCACTTAATAAATGATGAAAAAGATACAAACAACTTTAGAATCTGTCCGTTTGGTTATTTCTTGGTAGAATTTTGGTGTCCAGCATACAAATGGTCCCATGGGGCGGCGCATAGCTTTCTGAGTTTCAATTAGCTCCTCTAAATTATTTGAAGACACACACACACAAACACGAGTTGAAGTTTGAGTGGTTGGAACGAGGCTTCCTCAAAAGTTGTTTGTTTGAAATCATGTGGTTGATATAGGCCTGGGCGTTCGAATTTCGAGTTCGGGTATTAGATTGACCAAGCTCAGAATAAATATTTCAGTTCGGGTTCTAGTTCAGTCTTGAAAATGGCAAGTCTATTTGGGTTAGGTCTCGATTCTGGCTCAGGTAACACTTCAGGTTTTATTTAGGTATCTAGCGTATAATATATAAAAGCATAAAAAGAAAAAAACATTTAAATGAGTAAGAATAACAAAAATAAATAAATAAATAAAGTATATATAATACACTTAAATGAAAATTATAAGGATTATGTACTAATGTAATGAAATTAACAACTGGACACTAGCATTTGGCTAGTTGACTTTATTTATATTCTAATCTTATAATTTTACCATAAACTTGAAATATTGTCAAGTAATTAATTAAAAACAATTTGTCTTATATAAATAACATGGCGTACATATAAATACTAGTAAAATCTTCAAAGAAAAAGATAAATTTACATTTGTTACACGGATCTAAAGTTTTATGTGTGAAGGAGACGAATGTAGTGAAGATGTGATTATGAAATGAAGGAGATTGTGCTTACTTGGATGCTCGTGTTTACAGACAAGACTCCAGAGAATCGAGTTCGAATCACATCATCCCTCCATAACTTCCTTCCCCCCTCTCTCACCGGATGCCATATTTGACAACAAGAAGAAACATTTTATTTTCCCCTTTTTAATTTGTAACTACCGTGTAAAATGCTAGATTGCAAGACTCCATGAAAGTGAAAACGCTAAATTTCTAGAGAAGACATTGGGCATGAGATGAATTGTTGATCAGATGTCATATCGACTTCTCAAAAGGATCTTTACATAAAAATCACTCTTTCTAATAATATTTTGAAAAATACTCCTAGATCAAAAGTAATTGCCAAAATGCCATTTTCTATTTCAAAACTACTCCAACTCAATTTTAATTAAAATTCAACTTTTTATTAATTTTAACTTTATTAAGTATTAATTTATTATTATGAATAATAATTATTATAATTTGTCATCACCCTTCTCACCATTACCACCACCACTTTCAACCACCATCGGCAACTCCATGGCGGTGGCCGATGGCACGACATAGTTTAAAAAAAAAAAAAGCAAAACAAAAAAAAAAGAAAAAATTACCATTTAAAAAATAATGTTACCAAAAATCAAAGGAAAATTTAATTTTAACAATACAAATCATGCTAATTATTGGAGTGCAACGTTACCACTGTTTTAAAAAAATTCGTACTCACAACATCATAAAAAACACGAAAAATGGTAATAAAAAAATTTATTATAATGAGACAGTAACAAATCCGACCCGTTGGTAACAAAATGATAAAAAATAGGACAATAACAAAACAAGAACGGTAACATAGGGGAAAAAATTGGTACATGGACATGGTAACAACCCCGTTACGTGCTAACATGTGGAAATAATAACCCGATAAATGGTAACAAAAAGATAAAAAAAAGAAAAGATAAAAAAAACCAATTAAAGTTGTGGGAAAAAAACTAGGGTTGTGAAAATTTAGGAAAAAAATTAAATAAAAACCTAGATCTAGCCGCCGGACCTGTTCCAGTGGCGACGCCGTAGCAGTTGCTGCCGCTGTTGCTCTCGTAGTAGTTTCACCCTCTGCTGCCAACAGTCGCTGCAGCAGCGTGATGGTGGGGTGATGCAGCAGTGGTGTGGTGGGCAGTCGCAGCAGCACGGTGATGTGTGGTGGGAAGTCATGGTGGACATGTTGTGGTGGTTGGGCACGCGGCGGTGGCAGGGTGTTTGGGTTCAACCGCGGTGGCGCAGCGACTATGGGGTGGTCGGAGGGGCAGTGGCTGTGTTGTATTGTTTGCATTAAATCTAGGGTTTTCCATATGAATATATATAGAGATATTTATACAAACATATATCTAATTTATGGTATAAATAAATCAATATTAAAATTAATTAAAATGATTTATTAAAATAATAAAATGGTAAAATAAAATAAAATAATTTATTAAAATAATATGATGAATGGTATAAAAACAATGCAAAGGTGTATAATTGCAATTATTTTATGAAAGGGATGTAAAAATGATATAACTATAAAAAAAGGTGGTAGAATCTTTAATTTGCTCCTTCTCAAATCTAGACGGGCCCTCTGGGCCTGCATCTGAAGCATTGGGCTTAACGAGCTTGAATTGTAACTAAAGCTTTTCTTTTAGGGTTAATTTCACAAAAGGTCTCCAACCTTTAGGTTTATAATCGGATAGGTTCTCAACCTTTTTTTTGCTCTCCTGCGTCCTCAACATTTCATAAATACGCACAATATGTCCCTCTTATTATTAGTCCCTCAACTTTTTGTATAAAATAACGATAATACCCTTTAGTCTTTTAATTTTAAAAACAAAACATTTAAAAATAATAAAAAATAAAACAAAACATCCACCCTCCTCCTCCCAAGAGAGCCTCCAGAGATGAATGTCGAAACCATTTCCAGTGGCCAAAAAGCTGCCGGAAACGGCAGCAAACTTCTGCCATTTCCAACAGCAGATATGGGGGGTGGATCCCCCATTTTGATTGCCAGAATGGCAGCATTTTTGCTACCATTCCGGGACCTAAAATGAGGGGTTGGCAGCTAAAATAGGGGGGCTGCGGGAATGGCAGCGAAATGCTGCCATTTCTGACAATATTTTTACTGGGGGATGGATCCCCCCATTTTGGCTGTCGGAAATGGCAGCATTTTTGTTGTCATTCCGGCCCATATTTATGGCTGGAAACTGCAGCAGTTTGTTGTCATTTCTGACGGCCCTCTTGGGTGGGGTGGGTGTTTTGTTTTTTTTTTAATTTTTTATTATTTTTAATATTTTTAAATATTTTATTTTTAAAGTTAAAAGACTAAAGGGTATAATCGTTATTTTATATAAAAAGTTGAGAGAATAGTGATAAGAGGGACCTATTGTGTGTATTTATAAAAGGTTAGGGACTCAGGAGAGTGAAAAAAGGTTGATGATCTATCTTATTCTAAACCCAATGGTTGGGGACCTTTTATGAAATTAACCCTTTCTTTTAATGGAAATCAATACATGGCCCTTAAAAACAAGAAAGGGCTCAAAATTAGGCCCTAAAAATCGGCCTTCCAATCCCAATCAAACAACTGGTTCAAAAAAGTATTTAAAACAAAAAGATTTAAAAAAAAAAAAAGGAGAGAGAGAACATGATTACATGAAATCTGTCTGAAGTGAAGTTGAAGTACCGGTAAGGGTCGAAACAAAACCTTTGAATTCGAACGCCTCTTAAAGCAAAATTAATGTAGGGTGGAAAAGTTAAGGGAACAAATTATGATGAAAAAACTTATTTTCAAATAATATGTAAGGAAAAATTATTTAGATGAAGAGTGGACTAGCGGCCATCTCAATTTGTGATGGCTAGGTTTCGCCTTTGTCATATCTGTCCATTCTCATGCTACTTTAGTAAAAAATTTTAAGCCTTTTATGAGATTGATTTTTTTCCAACTTCCATTTCTTAACCACACATTCTTAAAAAATCAATTAACAAAATCAAAATCAGAGACCCCCTTAGATACTATTTTTGTTGCCCAGTTAAGTAAAATGAGTG
>CAVNYN010288836.1:0-27985 GCA_963692815.1 Nyctanthes arbor-tristis | reverse complement strand
CAAGCATCTCAAAAATTTGATTTGCACTTTTTACGCTTTCCTAGGGAGGAAAGAGTTGCAATCCTCCAAATCATTACATTGCTATTGCAAGCTATAGCAGCTATACATCTTTGACCTTCATCTGTGGTTTAATTTTTGGAATATATATCAAAAATAAATTTAAGCAAGAACTGCTGGCTTGAAAAGGGGCGGGGAGAATAGCAAAACCGATTGATAGAAATTCAAAATGATTTTTGTAGAAAGAAAGTTCAAAAAACTTCTATGAACTTCGCCGTCTGTGGCAATTGAACCCACGACCACGTGGCTAAAAGCCATGCGCCCTACCGGTTGAGCTGCATGTTGGAACAAACTACTCCGCCTTGTCATAGAGCTAAATTAAACTCATATCAATCCCTTCCAAATTGATTATTTGCACAGGAGCCCTCAGTCTTGGCATTGTCCCCCGAGAAAAGATTTTTGTATTGGGAATGTTTGTGAATTTTCGGTATTTGGATGGGAATCATTTGCACGCATTTCATTAATTCGGCTAACCACACCACCCATCAGGAGCTCCAATGAATAACCCAAACAAAAGCAGGATCATCAAGTTCTTGAGTGGCCCAAATGGTGGAAAAATGGTTGTGAAAAATCCAGATAGAGTGTAATTGAGGAGAATGGGAAAGTTGGGGTGATTTTGAGGTCTGGCAAGGGCACAGATAAATTGCTTACCCATTGTTGACCAAAAATGGTACCAAAAATGGACTCTTTGATAGAAATGAATTAAACAGGATTGTCTTGTGAGAAGCTCAGATGGTAGCATTGAAAGTAGTACAAAGATTAAGGGTGAACTGAAGGCAATGAGTGTGGTGGAGAAAATGAATGTCAAGTGTTCGATGAAATGGAGAAAGATTGGGGGAGTATTCACTGCAATGTTGGAAGCTTTGGAAAGTGTTAATGATTTAGATGAGGGTTTAAAGCCTTGGAGAAATAGCTTGACTAATAAAGGAGGCATAATTTTGAAGAAGCATCTGGACTGGGGATGGGCTATGCACATTTTGGGTGGTTTAAAAGAAATGAGTGTTCTGAATTTAATGTAATTCATTACAACATAATACTTAGGATTCTGGGGAAGGCACATCGGTAGGGTGAGGCAGAGAGGTCGTTGGATGAAATGGGGGAAAGGCGGATTGAGACGATTAATTCGACTTATGGAACTTTGATCTTTTTGCGTAGCCAAGGCGGGCTTAGAAATGAAGCAAAGAGTGGTTGAAGTTGAGGGGTGAATGTGAGATTGGAGCTAGATGAGGTGACCATGGGGATTGTGGTTCAAATGTACAAAAAGGCAGGGGAGTTCAAGAAGGCTGAGGAGTTATTTTCAAGAAGTGGTCATTTGAGTGTAAAGTTGACGTGGAAATGGTGCCTTTGTGAGGAAAGGGACAGTTAATGGTGGTCCTGGGACTAATGCTTACTTGATCGCCTACACATATAACACCTTGATTGACACATATGGAAAAGCTGGGCAGGTTAAAGAGATGCTTAAGAAAAGAATTACCAACCACTGTGACTTTTATGTTTTAAATACCATGATTCACATCACATGTATGGAAATAAAAGCCAACTGGACAAAGTTGCTCTGTTGCTGCCTTACTGCAAAAAATGGAGGAGCTCAAAATTTCAAATGCTCAGCTGATAATCGAACTTTCAATATTCTGATATCCCTACATGCAAAATACAATACAATTTAGAGACGGCGGCAAAGAGTTGCATTCGGAGATGGATGAAAAAAATGACTGTTTGACTAGAATGTGTAAAGAAGGTGGATGTTAGAAAGACCACGTTCATGGTTCCTGAGATTTCATCTCAAAGGGATTATTATGCAAAGTTAAGCAAGATTGACATGGCAGCAGGATTATTATACAATGAGATGAATGATGTTATGGTGTTCTCTTACTGATTTCGCGTGCAGAGGCAGCAGAGATTTTTTAGAATCTAAGGAGACAAGGGAATGAAAACGAGTTCACTTATATGCTATGATGCTTTGTATGTACAAGAGAAATGGAAGGTTTGTGGAAGAAGCTTTTCGAATAGCATGCAAGATGAGAGACCCGGTCTGATGACAGATGTCTTGATCTATAATCACCTGCTCGGCTCCTCTGTTTTGGATTACAGATTTAAAGAGGCAGCAGCAACTTTTAACGAGATACTGATATCTTCTGTTAAACCTGGTGACTCCACATTCAAATCACTTGGGACCATTCCCTTTAAGTCTGGGATTCCAAAGGATGCTCTTCACAAAACTTTGACTCCTTAAGAAGATGGATGCTCACATTGGCCTGCAGGCATTGACCTCACCTCGACTTTTTCTTCTGTCATTGGCAGGAACATTGATAGTGTTACGCGTTCTCATGCTACATGCATCTGGTGGAGCGACATAACCATAAAATGTTGAAAACTTTTTCTTAATCGTGTCCAAAACCATTGCAGAGAATATCCAACAGTAGATTCTCATTTTTTATGATTCCGTGACCTTTTGTGCTTGGTAGTAACACACATAGCACTTTGTTGCAAGTGGGCATGAAAGAATGTACAATTTGACTAGGCTGTGTATTTGTTTTCCACCTTGAGAATACCCAAGTTGAGATGGTCATGGCTGACCCCGATCTACGTATAACTATCCATCAAAACAGATGAACAATGTTAACTTCTGAAAGAGTCTAGTGAAAACATCATTGACAAATGCTACAATAACATGATGTAAGTTGATGTGACAATAATATGAATTCAAAAACTCCTTCTGCCTTCTTCAAAAGAAATTCGTGGGTTGAACACTAAAATCATCGAAGCTCGCTTCAAAAACCAAAATTTCATAACTTCAAAGGCCAAAATATTGTAAGAGATAATGGAAAGCAAGATCAACCATAGACATAGTGATGAAAATGAAAATGTACTTCATTACATTATACAGCTAAAGAAACTTTCAAAACCACAATCAGTCTCAAATCAAAATACAGATTTCATTCGGATTGGAATTCTTCATTGCTATACAATCTAAACTGGGGCTCATCGTGCCACGACAGAACAATTTGATTGAGCCCTAATTTCAGTTCTTCCCATTGCAAATCCCCAATTCCTCCCGCGCCATCTACCTTCACCTCCACCAACCACAGCTCACTTGCCACCTCCCAAATGCCTACCACCAGGAACAACCTCCCCTTCACCAGCCCAATTGCTCCATCTTTCTTTCTCTGTATTCTGTACCCCAATTCTCCCCCAGTCTTCACCACTGTTTCCTCAATTTCCTCCACCTGTGAAACTGAAGTGAATCTGACTTCTCTCCTATTCGTTTCTGATTCGAAAAGCCCTGACAAATCCAATCCGGAAGACATCGAAATTATGTCAAAAGCATTGATTCTAGCCAAGAATCTTGATTTCTGATCGGAATACTCACTGCCCAGAAATTGCTGCTCGTTGGAAACTAAGGATTCTTGAGAAAACGATTTCTTGAACCAAGGAAGCTTGATTAACTCTTCGAGACTCAACCTGGTTTTAGGATGCGGATCTAACAAGCGGTAGATTATGCTCTTGGCGGATTTTGATACCCAGGGAGGGAATTCGAGCGCGCGACGGTGTATTGCACGGTACATGTTTGCTAAATTGCTGTCATCGAATGGAATGCCGCCCACGAGAAATACATATAAGAGAACTCCACAGGACCATGCGTCCGCCTTTGATCCGTCATATCCTTTGCGATAGACGACTTCCGGAGCTGTGTATGCCGGCGTACCACAGGCGGTATATATTAGGCCGTCTTTCTTCTGCTCCGGCAAGGCTGAGAGGCCGAAATCTGTGATCTTGAGGGAGCCTTTTTTGTCAAGGAGGAGGTTTTGAGGTTTAATATCACGGTGGGCTATGCCATTTTGGTGGCAGAAGATGAGGGCAGAGACTAGCTGCTGGAAGTACCTCCGGGCGGTGGATTCGGAGAAGCGGCCTTTCCGGCTGAGCTTTGCGAAGAGCTCGCCGCCTTCGGCAAGCTCCATGACTAAGTAAATTTTGGTTTTGGAGGCCATGACTTCATAGAGTTTGAGGATGTTGGGGTGCTGATCGAGGCGTCGCATGGCGGAGACTTCGCAAATTATTCGAGGCTCCATGGCGGCATCGACGGTGGTGGCCTTGTCGATCACCTTAATGGCTACATTAGACTTGTCATCCAATGAATTTGCATGGTATACTTTTGCAAAGCTGCCACGGCCTAGTAAGCGGCCAAGGTGGTACTTTTCGAGTATGATTGAGCCACTGCCGCCGGAACTGGTGGTTCTTGTGATTCTTGCGGCGGAGGAGGGTGGCGATGGGGTTGTCTTGGGGTCCATGCCACTGGCCCAGGTGGTGGTTCACGGTGTTCGTTGGTTGGGTTGGCGTGGTTGTTGAGGGGTTCAATTACCGGCCCGGGGGGGTGGTTATTTATATGGTCATGTTACCTCGGTTTTATAGGAAAGCCGTATCTGGTCATGGCTGGATCCACTGTGTCTCCTCTTGGGATTTGGAGTCCATAATAATTTTATTAATTAATTTATTCAATGGTTCTCCTGTTTCTAATCATTATTAATTATACCATTTAATTGAAAATTAGTGCCTATAAACGATTGGGTCCATCTTATGTAGGTTTAACTTTACTAAGCGTCTCAAGCGAGTTCTATTTTATTTTAAAAGAGTATGTTATGCATTTTAAAGAGAGAAAATTTTGATAATATCCAACAAAAACTTTATTTTACCTTTTACAAGAAACATTCATTATACATGTCCTCATTTGAAATTGATAATTTATTTTTTAAAATATTAATAGCTAATAAAATCAATTGTGGTTTTGTTAAACCAAGAAACATGTATTGAAACTTGTAGATGTAGTCATTAAATTATAGAGGGTGAACTTGACTCTCCAAAATTTTACGGAGTTGAACCTCAATCTTTATTTTGAAAAGTCAACTTAAAGAATCTCGTGGAGAACATTTTTAAGTATTTACTCTCTGAACTAAAGAAAATCTTATATTAAAAGAGTCTCTTCAAGATATTCTAAATAATAATTTAAGTCTTTATATGTTGGTTAATGTTTTTATATTTATTTGACAAGTTTGACTAATCCCTTAGCAGTTAGCACGCGTCCACAAGACGTTGGCTTATTGAGTGTACCCATCTGGAAATCTCATAATTAATTTTTGTGAGAATGAGTATTTGAAATTTGTACAATACAAATGAGTCATGTCAAATATGTGAATATAATTAGTTTGATTAAATTCTATTTGTTTCTAAACATGCACAAGTTCATTAGATTTTAATGATTTTTGATACTATAATAAGGTTTAGGGGTCCATCTTAACAAGGTCAAAATTTCTATTTCTTTAAAAAAAAAAAAAAGAAAGAAAAAGAAAATGATATATTCTCTCTCTCTCTCTCTCTATATATATATATATATTAGTACTCCTCCCGTAATGTGGAAGTAGTTCACTATTCTTTTTTCATCTGTTTCAAATTATGATCTACTTTCTTTCATTAAACTCTTAATTTTCTTATATGCTCCAATTTACTGTGCATTGTTATCAATAATAAAAACTATTAAAGTGGAATAATAATTAAATAAATGGATATATTATGAAAAACGTTTTTAGATTCCACTTTTCCAAGAAAATGAATTGAATTTTCATAATCTATGTGCAAACGGCAAGGGACTATTTTCAAGGGATCTGTGGAGTAATATTTCTCAAAAATTTGCAAAACCTTTTCAAAAGTTTTGTTGAAAAACTTTCCACCTACCTATGTGGCCTGCATATATGTGCTCTACATATATTTCAAATTAAAGCCATGTGTACATCAAATCCGCATGACAAGTATTCACGCGTGTCACATGGGTGCGTAATTTTTTAACAAAACTTGAGGAAGTTTTTGAAAGGAGCTCTATCTATACTATGAGACGTTAATGGCCAATCAAATCCAATTTTATTAACAAAGAAACGGGTATTGCATTTTGTAGCTATTTAATTCTAGATAGTAATTTCCAATTCTCAGCTAACCAAATACAGAACTAAAGGTTTTTTTTGTTTTTTTTGTTTTTTTGTTTTTGGGTACAATACGAAGATAAGGGAGGAATGGATATAGTTTGAACTCGATTCTCTTTCTAGAAATATGAAAGATCCAACCACTATAGAACAAGTTGAGCCACATAATTAAACTTTGCTAGTTAAAAAAATTGAAAGAAATTTATCAATCAAGATTATATTCCCATAAATAATCTATATATAATAATAATCTATATATCCTTATTAATGATTAATTTATAAATGATAAATCATTTTTAAAGTAGTACGACGAGTCACCTATAAATATTTCATTAATTGTATTATACTCCCTCCGTCCTATAAAGATAGTCCAGTATTTTATTTTCGTCCGTCCCACAAAGATAGACCACTTAGTAAATAGAACATGCATTTAATTTTTTGTTTTCATGTTTTGTCCCTAATTAATTATCCACACTAACTGCCAATGCAATTCAATATTAATGACACAGAAGGATATAAATAAAAAATATATGTAAAATTAATTGTCCCAACTATATTAATAACTATTTCATAATTTGTGTGAAATTAACTGTCCTTCTATATTTGTGGGACGAAGGGAGTATTATGCATATGTTATGTTGCAATACTGTTACGCAATATTATTCATCATGATTAGCTGACCAACCAAAGGGGAAAAAAAAGAAAAGAAAAGAGAGAGAAAAAGAAAAGCTTGATCCCTAGGTTAGCAACCCATTGACTGAAAAATGTGAAATTGCAATGACTTCAAGTAACGTTTGAAGAGTAATTAATTAGGTACTCTCAAGTATCTTGGAACTCCACTAATTAGAAGAAGAAAAAACGTTGATAACAGATAATTAATATACAAATCATCCTTCAAAGGGGCCACCATTATTTGCACCGGCTTTTGCAGCTGCAATTTAACAAGTCGTTTTCCCCAGTCAAACCGGTGGCTATTTCCTTTGCTATTACTATTAGGGTGTAGAGATTTTCTATGAACCTTACCTTCTATATATAAATTAAATTACAGGTAATTTAAGATAAAACAATCAGAAATAATATTAACACAATGTCAAAACGCGTAACCAATTTTCATATTTCATGTGCCTAAATGTTTTGATATATATGTTACAATTTCTTATTTTTGTCTAAGGATCGAGTTCAATGTACCAAACAAAAAAAATATAAACCTACAGTGCACATTTGAATTGCAAAACCTTCACTTAATCTGAATGGAGAAAACTTTTATTTATTTATTTATTATTATTATTCAATTTAAGTAACTTTGTAATAAAAAATTGTTACATTTCTGCTTCAAGTAATTAGATACGTGTTTCGGAAGAAAGAGGGTTAATTATATTAAATTTTCTATAGAAACAGATTGAGTTCCGAGTTTGGAGCCTGACTACCAATCATAAGAGGCCATGTATATTTTAAAATATACGTAGCCCCCTGTAATTGGTGGTCGGTCTCCAAACTCAAAGCCCGATCTATTTCTATAGCCGGACTGTTAATTATATACATGGTATTCAAGTTAGACTTGACATATTAGTAAAATATCAGATAAATTTGTAAAATAAACTCCGTGTTTATTTTATAATAAGAATTGAAATATGTTCACGTAATGGTCACTCTATTTATGTATTTCATTTTATGCATAAAACGTTCCATGTTTATGCTGCACTTTCTTAATTTTATCTCATGATCGAATTCAAATGTACCAAACAACACACATCATATATATTTGAATTAAGAAAACTTTGTTTATATATTATTATCCAAGTTGAGCTATTTTTGCTTTCATACTTGACTTTAATATAGTAATCTTGTCATAAAAAATGTTTAATTTCTGAGCAATTCTAGGGGGACATGAAAAAGAGACATTATTAGGTGACATTCTCATATGACACACATTCATTGGGTGATGATTACATGACTACTTTTTCATCATCCAATATAAGTGTGCCACATAAAAATGTCACTTAATAATGTCCCCTTAGCATTTTTCTTAATTTCTAAGTTCAAGTTCATATACATGATCTTCAAGTCAAACTTGACACGCAAGTGAAATGACACGCAAGTGAAAAATCAGATAAGCTTGTATAATAACTTTCACGTGTCTCTTATAATGAGAATTTATGTATCTTTTCTTTTCTTTTTTTATATGAAATTTTTTTAACATACAAAAAATTTTGTGAATTTTCGCATGAGATGTTGAATTGTTGATAAGAACCGTTTGTGAGCAATCACTCTATGAGGGCATCGATCAATTATTGAACTCAACAACCTTCCCTTCTTTAAGGTTCTTATACTTTGCCTTCATTAATCTTGATTTGGCAATTTGGTTGTGCTAGGAGTCAAGCCCATGCCCAATCCAAATATCCAATGGTTTAGAGCACAACCACGTGGGTTCATAGGTGAACGAATGGAACACATTTTAATATTATACATCATTCAATTTACACATAATTGTTTCATATATATTACCATTCGAGCAACTTCAATTTATTCAATTTGTGTATCAAGATCGGTCACGTATATTATGTCGTAGGGGCCACCAAGATAGGTCACAATCGTGACCAGAAGTTGAGCAAGAGTCGTGACACGTGAACAAAATTTGGTACGCAAAACATTCGGTAATATTTTATTTTGTTACATAATACATCACTGGATAATAATAGCATGAACCACAAATATGTATCAAAATCTCTCTCTCTTTTCTATTTTTCATTTTTTATTTTTTGGCAAACAATATGTATCAAAATCTACGTGCACCTTCTATATAATTATAATATAGGATCATTCAATTGAGCATGTGCCATGCATCCTAAAAACCGTGGAACCATTCACCAACAAATACACTCCATGGCAAATTAATAATTATTAAGAAGAAATTAATGATAAATAGTCAAAAAGAATAAACATAAAAATATTGTCTTTTTAGTAATTGTTTTTTTATATTATTGCTTTGACAATAATGAAACCATACTTTATATAGTCCAAAAACAATTATTTGGTTACTGAGTATAGTTTCCACTTGGTATTAAACAAGTGGGGAACTTGGAAACATATAAATAATAAATACAATAATACACTATAATAATTTTTTTTTTTATTTTCAAAGCTTACCAATAGATATTTACTTCAATCAATGGACAATGATATATATATATATATATTAAAAATATGTAATTTTTTAATGTGTATAAAAACAGATAATTTTAACTTACAAAGTTTCAAGTTTTTATATATATAGAGTAAAATCTTTTGAGTTATCTTCACGTAGACATGCATATGTTTGAATCTAATGTATTGAACTAATGTCTTGATTACATTTTTAACATATGCACCCATTATTTCGTTCTACTAATTACTAATTTATTACATCTTAATATTTTAAACTTAAATTCAATTAACATGAACCCTTAAAAATGAATTTAAATGTAATTCAAGGTGTAGGCAGGAACTATATTAGCAAAACAAAGAAAAAAAAATGAGAAAGTGTCGTGCACTCAAACGTACAACACATGTACATTCATCTAAGTGGTAGGTTCGTAGGACATAGTTTTGGTAAAAATTGTCTAAGAATTGACTATTAAACATGTTAATGAATAATAATTAAGTAATAATGAATAGTAATTAGTGGCTATAGAATGGCCATTTGTGCCAATAACAAAAGAGTTGATATTTTTCACATAATTATGGTGATGTTTAAGTTTTTGTTTTTGCAAGTAGGATGGGGCAATGTGGGTTATTTAGAATTGGGACCGGACAAAAGTAAGAAATAACATCTTATCAATACACGGGTTTAAAGTGAGAAATAACATCTTCTCAATACACGGGTTTATCTTATCTGATTGATATACTTACTGCATATGTGAAACTAAATAGATTTTCATAATCTTCTCTTAGTGAAAAGAACTTTAACATTTGAGTTTTGCTCATGGAACACCTATAATAAAATTTATGCAACTCGTGATGAGAAGCGCCAACTCTACCTCATGATTAGCATCAAAAAGTGTCTTGATTCTTGAAAAATGCAATCACCAATGTCATTCACCACCGTTCAACAAGTAATTGAGAAGTAATATGGCGAACGAAATGCTTCTACTTAGACACAAGCTCTATGAATTTTATTGATGTTTAAGAATTGTGTTGTGTTGCAATGACTAATAACAATTAACTCGAGAAGACTTTAGGGTACGTGATTTAAGTTCTCCTTATTATGATCATTTGTCCTACAATTTAATTAGTACACTAGGGTCTAGGGATCCAAATAAACTTTCAGAAATATGTTCACGTGAACTTGATTTGCAAGAAAATTGTTGGTTCGAATAGTTTGGATTTAATTATAGGGTTGAAGTTTGTCAACATTGTTGGTTCATGCTACCCCCTCTCTCTATATAATTGTTAATTCACTAAATGTTAATAATTTGTGGATGTGAACAGAGTTATTAGAGCTTCATGTTATTAAATATACTAATAATGTTATTTTTTTACATTTTTTCAACAAATTGGATACAATGCGGTACAATACTGAACTGGAATTTTGCAACAGCCCAAAAATTTTGTTTCGAATTGTTTTAGAATTATGTTAGAATATGAGTTTTTTAAAGTAATTTACGAGAATAATAATTTCAAGAAAAATATTCACACTTCACTCTAAAAGTAAATGTTTACTTGTTTAATTATAATGTAGATTGTAAAAATGTACCAATATCACTAAAATGCCGTTGATGTGATTTAGAGTTGGGTGGTGATATATTGATGGCATGTCACATCACTATCTAGCACTATTATGATACAAAAAATCTGGTGACTGAAATTTCTTAATACAATTTTTCATTTCCTTTTCATAGAAAAGCGTAAAAGTACATTCTTGTAATGAAGTTGATAAAAAAGAACGAAAAGAAAAAGAAAAGTTGTAATGAAGTTGCAATCTATTATTAATTTCATTGGCAAAAATCCCACTAGACTTCTTTTCTGTTTGCCATTAGTGCGTTGCTTAAGAGAGAGATATATATATATATATATATATATATTTATTGTCAGTGGACATTTGATTGGCAAAATCCACTAGTGATTTGATTTGATTTTTTTTTTTCTCCCGAGGGGAGATAGGGGAGGTGTAGGTATAGTTCAAACCCAGAAACATTTAACTATTATGGAACTTGTTCAAACTTCGTATCACAATAATAAAGTGATTCTTTTAAAGGTGAAACTAATTTGTGAAATTTTAAAATAATGATAAAATTTCATGCAATAGTAAATTTAAACCATTGTCCTTATTCCTTAAAACAATTCATCTCTTAAAATGGACACTTAACGATTAATGATAATTGGTTAAAATATAAAATCAGTGATCCAAAGAGATTTTAAGTTCGAAAATAAGAATTAATTAAAAAGTATTAGTATAACAATAGGTAGGGCATGAAGGGATTTTTCTACAGAAACGATTTCGATGCACTTACAAAGCTTGCATGGCCGTTCTGAGGTTTTCGGGAGCCCTAAACAACTATTAAACTAAAATTTTATGAAGAGCCTGGCTTATATAGTAGATATTAATTAAATAAAACTAATAAATGTCACTTTTATGTATTTTATTTCATACTTAAAATATAAATATTTAAATTGATTATTAGTTATAATTAAAAATTAATTTTTTCTCATTAGTCGACTAATAAATGTCACTTTTATGTATTCTGTTTCAGACGTCAAATATAAATATTTAAACTTTCATTAACAGCATTTTATATTTCAATGTCTTTTTGTTGGGTCATAATTGGGGCCCTAAGTAATCGCGTAGAAGGCCTATACTTAAACACACTTATAAGAGTTTGTATTGTTATAAAAAGCATAAGAAACCACATGAAATTACTAGTAGTCTCTTGTGTTTTTTGAACTATGCGAGTTCTCTAAGTATGCCGACGTTGTTTTTGTAGAAAAATCAAGGCATGAAGACAACAAAGATATGTACATCCTAATTGCCGTTGCGGGTAGTCTAAGTATATATACGACAAAAATAACAAAAAAAAAATCATTCATTAATTAAATTAACCTCTCTCTACTTAATGGTAATGACAAGTGACTATTAGCGCTTGAAACTATTAGTTTACTTTGCAAACAAAAGGAAGGGTGTTTATTTAACTAACCTTGTCAAAGGTCAAATTATTTAAATGACCCATCCTAATAAATTTGAGGATAAATGACCCTTTCATTTAATTATTAGTAATTTTGAAATTGTCAATGTCTAATATATATATATCTATATATATATACACATGTATGTATGAGTGATGCTATTTATCTAGACTGGAGATCGGTCTCCAATCTAGTTGGCATTACTACATTAGAGGATAAGTTGATATGCATAACTACATAGGGTTCCCATTTATTCAATCCCCAATATGGTGATGATAACTAGACTGAAAACCGTTTTCCAGTCTAGATATATAACATTATTCTATATATATATATATATAATAAGAATAAGGTATTTGGTATATATTTTCCCTCCAATTGTTCGACACTGTAAGAAAACTGATGATGTCATGGCTTACGTCATCTAATGAGATTTTTTTTTTTAATTTTGAAGATATTTTATATGGTTTTCTTCCTTTTTTATTTTACGCATTGATAACTTTAAATTCTTCCCTATTCCTTTTTTAATCATGTCGATTGTTCAATTGTTGGAATTGTGATTAATTAGAAATTCTTCCTATTTTTTTCTTAATCTATCATCTTTTTCCTTCATGATAATAAATTGAGCAAACTTTATTATTTCTTTATTCATATAAACATTGTCTCTTTGGGAAGATAAATTGTAAAACACTAACACGAACCTACAAGAAAATGAGAAAAAGAAATTCACAACTAATTTCACCTAGTGCACGCTTATACATAGTTTTTAGTAATTAGCAACGCTAGAAGGTTAATATTATATTTTTATTTAGAATAATTTTGTGAATTTTATGAGATTTTGAATTGTCTTATATTAACACTTAAATTCTGATTTGGTATATATTTTCCCTCCGATTGTCTGACACTGTAAAAAAACTGATGATGTCATGGCTTACGTCATATAATGAGATTTTTTTAAAAAAAAATTTGAAGATATCTTATATTGGTTTTCCTTCCTTTTTTATTTTTTGTTGAAATAAATGCACTGATGACTTTAAATTCTTCCCTCTTCCTTTTTTAATCATGTCGATTGTTCAATTGCTGGAATTGTGATTAATTATAAATTCTTCCTCTTTTTTTAATCTATCATTTTTTTCCTTCATGATAATAAACCGAGCAAACTTTATTATTTCTTTATTCATATAAACATTGTCTCTTTGGGAAGATAAATTGTAAAACACTAACACGAACCTACAAGAAAATGAGAAAAAGAAATTCACAACTAAATTCACCTAGTGCACGCTTATACATAGTTTTTAGTAATTAGCAACGCTAGAAGGTTAATATTATATTTTTATTTAGAATAATTTTGTGAATTTTATGAGATTTTGAATTGTCTTATATTAACACTTAAATTCTGATTTGGTATATATTTTCCCTCCGATTGTCTGACACTGTAAGAAAACTGATGATGCCATGGCTTACGTCATATAATGAGATTTTTTTTTAAAAAAAAATTTGAAGATATCTTATATTGGTTTTCCTTCCTTTTTTATTTTTTGTTGAAATAAATGCACTGATGACTTTAAATTATTCCTTCTTCCTTTTTTAATCATGTCGATTGTTCAATTGCTGGAATTGTGATTAATTATAAATTCTTCCTCTTTTTATAATCTATCATTTGTTTCCTTCATGATAATAAACCGAGCAAACTTTATTATTTCTTTATTCATATAAACATTGTCTCTTTGGGAAGATAAATTGTAAAACACTAACCCGAACTTGCAAGAAAAAGAAAAAATGAAAAAATGAATTTCACAACCAATTTCACTTAGTACATGCTTATACATTGTTTTTAGTAATTAGCAAGGTTAGGGGGTCAATATTATACTTTTATTTAGAATAATTTTGTAAATTTTATGAGATTTTAAATTGTCTTATATTAACACTTAAATTCTGATTATTTCATTAATTTTGAAAATGTTACGTGATTTGGGCATGTCTGATTCATAGTATATTAATCTTGATTTAGGCAAGGATCAAGAACATGGATAAGGAACTTTGGAAGGAGCTCCATAAAATTTTACATGAGTCTCTTTCAAGAACTTGCTAAAAGTTTTGTTAAAAAACTTCGCACACATTTGGCGTGAATGAATAGATGCCATGTGTATTTAAAATATACATGAGTTGGATTTGAAATATACGTGACGTATATAGGTGGAAAGTTTTTTTTACAAGATTTACGGGGAAATTCTTGAAAAATTTTCTTTTATCCATATCATAAAAACACTTACGTCTCTTTAATTGGGAAAACAAATTGTAAAACCTCACATGAACTTGCAAGAAAATGGCAAAAAAAAAAAAAAAATTGCAACCAATTTCACTTAGTGAACAATTATACATTGTCTTTAGTAACTAACAAGACTATGAGTCGGATATTGTAATTTTTTTAGAATACTTTTGTGAATGGGATAAGGTTCTTAGGAACGAGTTTGATAAAGTTTTGCAGTGAAGAGTACAACTGGGGTGAAAATACGATTACGGCAAGATCTAATTGCCATTATTGCCGGAGAAATGTTTGAAAACTAGCTTCAACTGATAGAAAATTGATTGTGATCAATCGTGAGAACTAAAATGCTAATGAGACAAAATATACGTTTTTTTATTGCTGTTGTTATTCTCGTGAAACGCACAGACGAGAATTATAGTATCTTTTTATGCAAAAATACTAAAATACCATTTGAACTATTTTGTTAGGCCAATTACCAAGCATTTCAATTTTTACCACGTTGAGTACAGTTTTTCCTCCAAAGTTGTTCTTCATTTTCCAGTATGCCATCTCTCTTTGGCTCCAAAAATCACAAATTTTTGCTATTGACAGTTGTTTATGGGTAGTTGATGATCAAGGGCAGAGCAAATGACCCCCAATATGTAGATTTCTTTAGAAACTTTTGGTGCTTTTGGAAAAAGAGTGAAGAGATGTGAAGAACTAAGCTATTTGATAGGTCTTACTGTTTTTGATGTACAATCGTTATGGTTACCATGATTTTAGTTTCCTTCTGATATAGAAACTCTAGCCATTATATATCTGTCATAATAAATATACAGTTATAAAATGCTAAGCGTAACTATACTGCATTTGGTATCTATTGAAATAATTTAATTTCTTAGCAAGTGGCTTATGTTGCTTTTTTTATTGCATAAACGTTTTGATTCCTATGGTTTCCGTCTTGATATGCTATTAAAAGTAAAAAGATAGTATATTAACCATAACGACTGTTAATTCGTGGTGTACCATGCGCAACAATACTGCAATCGTTATCTCTCTTTTTTTTTCAACTTTTAGTTAAAACCTCACATGTTTCCCGTATATTGCAAATGAGTAATCATTACTTTGTAATTTCAATTTTTTTGCAGTGATGGATACTAAGAGAGTGATATGGGTACAAATCTGTCACTTTGTTGAGTTTGAAAAGAGTAGTAAAGTTAGATGGGTGTAGAAATATAAACAGAACAGCAAAGAGAATATCAATGTTGCTTTTGTTTCCTCTAGCATTTCATATGTAGAACTGTACAAAATGGTTAAGGATCTTGTTAATATGGATTCCAAATTTTATGAAATAGAAATCATGACTCTTAATAAAAAAAAAAGTCATGCTAGAAACACAGGAATGATACTTCAGTCGTTTTATGCATCTGTTATTGTTTAATGAGTTTAACTTTACATAATTGTGTATTATATCTTTTCGAACAAACATTCACTGTAATCAACAACTTAAGGTGTACTTAGGAGCATGTTCTTTGGGTTTGGCCCTTGGCTGGACCATTTATTAGGTGTAGGAAACAACCAGAATCAATAGTCATTCTTGATTTCAGAAAATGAGACTTCAGTTGATTTATGCATCGATCAGTGTTGCAACAGTTTCACAGGTGTGTGTAAAACTTATTGCATCTAACATTCACTATAATCAACACCCTCAGGTCTGTTCAAAAGCTTACTTACATTTTGGCCTTTGGTGAGATCCTTTATTAAGCACATAAAGTCATGCCAGAAACACGGAAACGATACTTCAGTCGTTTTACGCATCTATCATTGTTTAATGAGTTTTACTTTACATAATTGTGTATCATATCTTTTCAGACAAACATTCACTGTAATCAACATCTTAAAATGTGTTTAAGAGCATGTTCTTAGTGTTTGGCACTTGGTTAGACCATTCATTACGTGTAGAAAATAACACGACTCAATAGTCGTGCTTGGTTTTGGAAAACAATACTTTAGTTGGTTTGTGCATCGACCAGTGTTTCAACAATTACACAAGTACAGAATGAAAGAACTCGCATTCATGATTAATAAAACCAACACTTCAGTTGTGACATGCATCCATGAATGCTTAACTTGACAAATAAATGGTCAAGACCCTAAGGTTTGTTTGAAACCACATCGACACGCCAAGTTTTGAAAGTGATTGCAAGCATTTTAACGGATGGCGAGAATACTATCGTTCTGTAGTATTAAGTATAGTTTCTGGTATTCGAGTATTTTCGCACATCATGACAGAAGTGTCGTGCTCTAGTACCAACAATTGTTTTTGGTTTCCAGTATCTAAGTACTTTTTACTTTACGTAGCAATTACCATAGTGGTGCATGTTCAGCTTGAGGTTCGGTGCAATCCATTTTGAAAAGGCACAAGAAGTTGTCGCTTGAAGAAAAACTGCGATTGCTTGTATTTTCTTTCTCATACGTGTGTTGGCCTATACAATTCACAACCTCAACTTATCTTATCCCTCCGTAATAAATTTTACTGTTGCTTATAGGCTCTTCTTTGTAGTTTCTTTTAAGCATTTTAGCGGATCACAAAAGAAGTGACGTTGCCTCATAACAAGAATCATTTCAGGTATCCATCATTGTTTCATCGAACTAAGTGTGTTTGACAACTCAATTTATAAAACAACTCGATTTATAAACCAATTTATTAATAACCAGTTCATAAATAATTGACAAACACATTGTTATTTACTCTACGTAACAGTGTATATCTAGTCCGTGTAGGTTAGTGTGCCCTTTTAGAGATACTCATATACGTAACAGTTCCCTTTGTAGAAGTTTCATTTCCCATACTTGTCATTATTGAGCCCAATCAAATTCATTAGTTATCCTATTTCTCAGTATAAGTTTCATTTATTAATACTTGTCATTATTTCTCAGCATGCAGAACTATGTGTCATGTTTCAAGCATTTTAGCACATCACGATTGAATTCTCATTCCTTCGTATCTAGTATTGTTTTGGGTATTTGGCTTCCTTTTAAATCGTTTTCCTTGTGGATTATCTTATTCAATCCACTTAGCATGATAAAATTGGTGCATGCTCAGTCTATGTAGCCTAGTGTACCCTTTTCGAAATTCACACGTACATAATCATTCCCTTTGTAGAAGTGTCGTTTCCTCTATTTGTCAATGTTGAGGCCACTTGAATCCATTCATTCTCCTATATCTCAATAGAAGGTAATATATAATTCAACATGGTAAGGTATGTATGATGTTTTAAGCATTTTAGCACAACACGATTAAACTATCTTGCCTTCCTATCCAGTATCATTTTGCCTATTCGTCTTCCCTTAAACCGTTCGCTTTGCAGATCACTTTATTTACTCCATCTAGTATGATGAAACTAGTGCTTATTTAGTCTGTGTATCTCTAGCGTGCCCTAAGGTATTATAGATGCACACGTACGTAACTTCCTGTTGATGAAATATCATTTCACATACTTGTCATTGTTGAGGCAATTCGAATCCATTCATTCTCCTATCTCTCAGTAGAGGGTAATATCTCGTTCAACATCCTGAGCCATGTGTTATGTTTCAAGCGTTTTAGGACATCATGATTGAACTCTCGTTCCTTCATATCTAGTATTGTTTTGGCTGTTCCTCGTCCTTTAAACTGTTTTTCGAATCTCAGTGTCGTTGTTTGTTTCATGACGTCTATTTAATCTAGTTCAAAATACTATGACGGTTAGCAAACACCAAAAACAATCAATGGAGGAAAACAACTATTGAGTCATAATACATCCAAAATAACAAAACATGTATCGTTCCAACCCTTTTCAAAGGATTAACTATTGAAAAACATTATGAGTAGACAATGGAGCAAAACGACTGTTCAATCATGACACATACGAAATAGCAAGACATGTATTGTTACAACCTATTTTAAAATAATAAGTTTTAGCAAATACCAAGAATAGTCAATAGAGCAAAACGACTGTTCAGTCGTCACACATATAAAATAGCAAGACATGTATCATCACAACCTATTTCAAAAGATAACTGTTAGCAAATACAAAGAACAGTTAGTGGAGCAAAACGACAGTTCAGTCATGACAAGTACAAAATAACGAAATATGTATCGTTACAACCTATGTGAAGAAAGTAAATATTAACAAACATTAAGAGTAGTTAATGGAGCAAAACAACTATTACTCAAGACATATAAATTACAACCTATTTCAAAATATTCAAAATACTAAATATTAGCAAATATCAAGAAAACTAGACTTGAGCAAAATGACCATTCAGTTGTGACACATGCAAAATAACGAAACATGTATCATTACAACCTATTTGAAAAAAGTAACTCTTAGTAAACACTAGGAGTAGTCAATAGAGCAAAACGAATGTTCAGTCGTGACACATATAAAATAACAAGAGATATATTCTTACAACCCATTTCAAAATACTAAATACTAAGAATAGTCACTAGAGCAAAATGACTGTTCACTCATGATATCTATATATTAATAAAATGAGAGGTGCTGTGGTACAGTTTGACCACAATTTTCCCGCCCAAAATGCTTCAGGTGGGGGCTTTTTAGTCATTTTGATTGTTTTGTGGTAACCAATGCAGTAACTTTGATGTTTATCCCTTCTACTTTTTGGTTTTTAATTTTTTATCCTTATTTGAATATTCTCTTTGCCCTCTCTCCCTCTTTCTCTCACACTCTCTCTCATAGTCCTCAACCGTCATGCCACTAATGAAATTGATAATGAAGAGTCCTCATTCGATTTTGTTCTTTCAGTTCGTTTTTACTTTATATATATATACACATATTAATAGTTATTAATTTCATTATTTGTTATCAAACGGTGAGTTATTCATATTTATTATTTGAGATTAATTAATCTTCTTTTGTTATGATGTATATGATTTTATAGTTTAAATCATCCATGACGATCTAATGTATTTGTAAAAAATAAAAAAATATATATATGTTACTACAAAATATCATTGAGCTAATAATCATTTCATATTATGTAGTCCCTCTTCCGTTGTATATCATAGGGTAAGTAAATTTATTTGTTTTAATGATGTCATTTAATAGTAAAAATGATCTTACACTATATGTTTATATGGTATATGTTACTACCATGTGACCATATGGAATGTACTGAGACATACCACATGGTTGTGATTTCCCATACGTCGTGTTTCGATGCACACTACATGGTTATATATAACTATATGATGTCATACCATATGATAGTAGATTGGGTTAATGGCTTTCAATTTACTGTACATTATAATTATTGTAAGATGATGCCAACATAAATGAAAATTTATTTTTACTTATTATTTATCATAATTTATTAAAACTAAATATTGATATTTACGTAGACACTTTGGTAAGATGTCTACCCGTGCGATGCAAGTGTGAAAATCTAGTGTATAAAATAATGAAACATGTATCATTACAACCTATTTAAAAAAGTAACTGTTAGCAAACATTAAGAGTAGTCAATGGTGCACAACGACAGCTCAGTCGTGACATATACCAAATAACAAGACATGTATCATTACAGCCTATTTCAAAAGACAACCGTTAGTAAATAACAAGAATAGTCACTGGAGCAAAATGATTGTTCAGTTGTGACACGTACAAAATAACGAAACATGTATCATTACAACCTATTTGAAAAAAGTAACTATTAGCAAACATTATAAGTAGTCAATGGAGTAAAACGACTGTTTAGTCGTGACACATACAAAATAACGAAACTTGTATTGTTCCAACATTTTTCTCAAAAGAGTAAATGTTAGCCAATATTTGACCATAATGGTATCAAAATATTGGTTTGATATAATTAGATATTACAATAGCTAATAACCATTATTAAAGGTAGTATTAAATTTGATTATCATTTTCTTGTTCTGTGTTTGTTGTGATTATCATTAAAGAATTCTATTATTACAATGATCTCAATTAAATAAAATGGTTAAATTTTTTCTATTATGAATTTTGCAATATTTTGGTTAGAGGTATTTGTCATGATTCAAACAAACCGAACTTGTCAGGTAAATCAAAATATTGGTTTGATACAAATTTCTTTTCAACGTGACATGTTAACTCTGTAATATTCTATATTTGTTTAGTATTTTTTGTAAGATGGTAACTCATTTTCATATTTTAATTTTTTTATCTAGAGTATCTATCTCTTGAAAACCAAAAATTGTTTAGATGTTTATAGATTTCTTGTCCATTAACCTTAGTTTACCCCTTCCCCCTCCCCTTCCCAAACCAACAAAAAGAAATAAATAAATAAATTAATTAATTAATTAATTAAAAGGAAACATATTTGAGTTTTCCATTAAGCCATACTCTAAAGAGTGATGTTATTTATCTAGACTGAAAATCGGTCTCCAATCTAGTTAGTATCACTACATTATAAGATAAGTTGATATGCATAAATATATAGAGTCCTCATTTATTCAATGGCCAATGTAGTAATGACAACTAGACTGGAGACTGTCTCCAATCTACATAAATAGCATTATTCTACCCTAAAGTGGCCTTTCTTGCACACGAAAGGACACAAAGGGTTGCTCACTAGTAATTGATGGTTGTTCTCTATTAGCTCGATTTGGCTCAATAGAAATCAGTCTTCACTAAGTACAAGTATTTTTTATTTTTTTTGAAATAGTAAGTACAAGTATTATATCTACCACTAATGTGAATGTCTTCATGTGTTTATTTACTTTAGAAGGACAGTAATATTTTTCTTTCCCCTAAAAAAAATAAATCCAAAAATTTAAAAGTGTTCGATACGTGTTTGCAAAAAAAAAAAAAGGTGTTCAATACTTCAATTTGTGAACATATCCTTTTATGCTCAAGTTAACGGCTATTAATGTCAATTCTCAAATCTTCAATTTCCCACTGAAACATCGAGCTACAAATGGGCCATTTAGTAATTCCATAAGCCCAGTATTCGATCCCCCCGCCCCCCTCTCCCAAAAAAAAAAAAATAATAATAATAATGAATAAATAAATAAATGAATAAATAAATAAATAAAAATCAAAATTAAAAAAAAATCAGTTCTAGTCAGCTGGTGCCGTAATGTGTCATGTGTCAACTAATAACGTAGACACAAACTGTATAAACCTGACAATTACAACCATCTATCACTAGAGGGCGGTTATTTATTTTTCGTTGTCAACTTTAGAAGTAGAGGTAGCCGCTAGTGTCATAAGATATAAGAAACTGGTGCTAAGATCATCTTTAGTTTTTCCCCTCTAACCTTTATTATTATAATGTTGGAGACAAATAATTATTTCAAAAATAAGTGGTTGAACTTAACATTATCCTGAATCCTAATTCAATTGAATTGAAAAACAGAGTTAGGGATAACAACAGGATAGATTTGAAAAACACTGACCAAAAACTTTGTTATGTCCCCTTAATGAGTGCATACTCACAATAAAGCACGTAGACTAAAAGTCGGGAATTTTAAATGTGTGTATAAATATATAATTCAGTGTATTTTTTTGACCATATGCTATATATGTTGTTGTTGTAGGTCTAACAACATTTATTATTGTTTGAAATACTTGAATACTAAGTTTTATATATTCCATGTGTATTATGTTTGTGTCTTTTTCCTCATACTTTGATTATTTCAAATATTTAATATTTGCATATTAATTGAAATTTGTGTTTTGTAGAATCAGTAAATGAGTTAAATAAAAAGGGATACAATTCGACAAATTTTGGAAGAGAAATTAGAGTTCAAGAAATTCACCGATTCGAAGGAGGAAAATTGACAATTTCATTTGGACGGGAACGGGATGGTTGGGAGATAAGATGGCAGAAGGCTTTGGGAAATTTCTTGGGAGAAATTATACACGTCAAAAATTGAACAACAATATTTGGTGATTTCTCTATAATTAATGGATAGCTAAATTACTATTTTCTAGTACAAGATTTTATTGAAATTTTGATTCTATGACAATTGTATGATCGAATTAATTTTATTATATTCTTTGTACTTTGCCTATTTATATATTTTTCGTATTTATTAATATTATTGTTTTGGTTGATTATTCAATGTCCACGTTGTTTAATCGTCAGTATCATATATTGCCAGTTAGAATTCTAGATCCGTAATTATTTAGAAATGCTGACTTAAGTGGTAAAATAACAAATTAAATATAAATAGGGTGTTCAATCTATATTATAGAAATATATAATGTAACTTAAATAAATTAATCGTATCTATTCATTGGTTAGAATTGGTAGTCTCTCTAGTGCTTAATGTTGTTAAGAAATTAAATACTAAACGTTTCTAGGATTGTTTGTTAGCAAAAGAAATAATCAACAAGTGTCTCTTGGTTATTAAAAAAGTAAGAAAAGATAGGTTGTTTGATCGTATCGATAACCATAACCAATTTAAGAAAAGAATAAATGATTTTATATTTGCACAATGAACAATTGTTGGAATTAATTATGAGATTATACTTGGGCTGGATTCAATTATGAGATTATACTTGGGGCTGGACATTTATCGCATTTATTATTTTCTTATTAGCTTGCATCTTTTTAGAAATTCCACATTTTAAATCGTTTCCTTGAATTTACATTTCATTTTTTTATTCTGTTCATCAAAATCAAACCCCCCTTTTATTTAAGTTATTTTATTCTTGAAAAATTAAATTTCATCAGTCTCTGTGGATACGACATTGCTCACCACTACTATAATTTTATATTTTTAGAGTAAATTTATTACTATTTATTGAATTCGACACCCATCATCATCAAATTCTTTCATTAGACAAGAAAATAGGGGAAAATGAAAGGTAGGTCCCTACTTACTATACTTTTTTCTATAAATTACTAGTTAAACTACCCGTGATTTGCATCAATAGAAAAATTTATTAAAATATATTATTATATTGTTGAAAAATAAATCTGTAATATTTGCACCACATAGAAAATATAAAAACACAAATATATATTAATTAAATCAATAAGATCCATGAACTTAGTAATCATGAAGTTCATGATCGTTTAGAAGACAATATATATTCTTACATATAATTCTTCATACATATGCAATAATGGAAAAAATCTATTACCACAATTTAATACAACCGAAAAAATAAGTTCAACAACAAATGTACAATATTATCAAATTTAAACTTATCATCTCTATAGTTGAAGTTAGCCATAAAATATAAGACATTTCAAAGCGAATAATAGATCACGAAAGATAAAACATGAGCTGAACAACATATTATAAATATTGATAATATTTATTATAAACATTTTTACGTATAGTTTTTGAAAAAATGAAATGTGATGAAAATTCAAATAGAAAAATATGTATAATTTATTTTTAACTTATTAAGTCATTACCAAACCAAGCCGCAGCATTTTACACAAAATCTAAATTTTCAGATATCATACAGTTCAATTGAAGCAAGTCAGATATAAAAGTGCGTATGGAAAGAAGCGACTTTTTTTGTAATAAGGAAATAATCTTCAAATCTAATTAATCTAGTCATTGGGGGCAAAAAATAAGATGGGGTAGGCATTATATTTTATTTACTCTGAAAATATAAAGAACTCTAACAGTAAGAATGATAATGGAGCGAGCTCTGGTTGGATATGTCTCCCACGTACCCTAACTCATTTCTCCCATGTACACTAACTTATTTCTACCAACCCTATCCATACCCGCCCTGTACCCGTTTCAAACAGGTTTGAGGTAGGGTAGTTCGTGTCGAGTAGGTAAAAAAAATACCTGTTATCTGGCCAATTTAAAAAAATCCTAATAAAACTTAAAAAATTCAAATAACATGAAACTCACCAACACACACGGTAGAGATGATAAATTAACAAATTAAGAGAGATTAGAATTTGTTTTGAAATTGAGTTTTCAGGTTTGATATTTTAATTTGTTAGTGAAAAAACTAATGAGCAAAACAAATAGGCAAAGTAGTTAAAGTTTAATTGTTAAAATCAATTGTCTTATGTTCAAATCTTTTTTGAATTTTTTCACAAAAATTTTTATTAAAAGGAAAAAGAACAATTACTATAAGGTTTACCAAATAAAAAAATGGGAAAATCGCAGTACAAAATATATCGAGACTTAGTTCTCTTAATTAACATCTAAATAAATTTGCATGTATATATAATATAAATGAAAGGATCTGTGAACCAATGTTTATAATAAATAATTTTGACAAATAATCCTATCCTTTAATTTTTTTAATCCAAATCTCAAAATGAGTTGTTCAAGATACCAAATTGTGTCCTTTTATAGCTAAACATAATCTATCCCAAACGTCTATCTATCGGACGTCTTCCTAAACAACATATACCAAATTCTATCCATTTACAGCCAAACACCACTTCACAATCTTCCTGATGTCTTCTTCATTGTTTCATTGAGTCCCTATCATTCCTGTCCTCCGCTACGAGTACGTTGTTCTTCTCCAACCTTTTTCCGATGAAGTACCGTGTAACAAACACGTTTCAATCTTAATCACTAAAAACCAAATATTTTCAGTTTTATTCCTTAATTTTTAGGAGATTGCTGATTGATGGTGGTGGGCATTTGGTACTTGGAAGAAACGTAATATTGATCTTCATAGAGGAAAAAAGATTTTGGGTTTTAGTTGCGCCCAATTTTATCCCTACAGCTAATTGCGCATTTTTGAATTATCTTTTGCTACAAAAATACTAAGAAACAACTATATCATCAAATGAAGTTTATGTGTGATGGTAATTTGTCATTTATAAAAGCTGTGAATGTATTGACAAATGGAACATTTAGTAGCAGGGAAGAAAATGGAGCGGAGGCAAATGTAATCGACGGTGATCGAAGGTGGAGTAAGGAGGTTAGTGGGTTTTGTCCATCCATATGGTTTCCTAAAATTATGGTGTTTGGCAGGAAATTAGCATATAGTAATGAATTCAAGTTAATTATCTAAACCATTAGATTAGAAAAAATAAAAGGTTGTGATAATCTGTTAAAATTATTTGTCATAGATATTAGTTCATAGATCCTTTCCCAATAATATAATACCTAGGCGTGGGCATCGGGTCGTTCGGACTGGGTTAAGCCCGAACCCGAAATTGACACGACATGAATCGGGTTCCCTGCTTTACGAACCAAGACCGGCCAGACTGGCGGTGAACCTGGCCCAAACCGGTCCGAGTTGGGTCTGGTACGGGTGTTTGGGCCGGCCCATTTGCACATGTAATAGTATTTCACCTATTTAAGGCCCAAATCCTTTTTTTTGGGCGCCTAATGCTAAATTCTAGCTTATAACCCCGCCAAAAAAAATATAAAAGTCACTTATAATTTATAAATACATAGTTATTAAAAAATCAAACCATCTAAAAAGCACAAAATAATTAACACTAGCACGTAAATCACTAACACAGATACACCGATATACAAAAGAAAGATAAAAGTACAAGTCCAAATCCAAAACCATCACATGGCATGAGCACAAGTCCACAATAAACAAACACTAAGTATTCTTAAGTCAAATACATAAAAGGCTAAAACTTGATTCTTTTTCATTGATCATCATCACCAATCTTCTCCATCAATCATCATCACCATCCAAAGGCCTTCATAAAGCAAAAAAATGCTTCACTAGCCTTTTACATTATATAAAAATAACAAATTTATAAGTATAAATGTAATTTGCAAATAACAATTGACAATTAACGTATTAGATACTCACAAGTCACACGAAAGCAATTTTCAACTATCAGACACCTCATTGCTAGCTTGCCCCTTTCTTTTATCTCTTGATGGTCGTGATAACAATTTTAACAACTCAAAGAAAAAATGTAAAAAAAATACTACAAAATATTTTATAAAATGAAGTTAAACTTGTTTAATACCTTCATTGAGTTCATTATAGAGCGGATTTGAGCCAATTTTGGATGCATACAAGAAGCTGGACCATGTTTGGAGTAAGAGAACTACGGAAGGGATTAAGAATTCTTCCACCCGTGCTAAAAGCACTTTCTGAAGCAACCATGGAAACTTTAATGGCTAGCACATCCTTTGCGAATTTTGAAAGCGTAGGATACTTCTTTTCTCCATGAAGCTTCCACCACTTTAGCACGTCAAATTCCACGTCATCAAAGCTTTCACTAGGGTCAGACAAGTACCGCTCAATATCATCCTTAATGTTCTCCGCTGTATCCTTCTCGGCCCGCAATTTCTTGAACTTCTCCAACCTTGCTACTGAGTCACTCATCAATGTACCAATGGTAGTTTGAGAGGCAGATAAAATAGTAGAGTCAATAGACATAGATGATTGAGCTTGTGTTTTACTATCATCAAAATCTAAGTACCACTTGTAGCTAGCTTTCAAAGTATCACACAATCTTTCTGTCAACAGCTTCCCAACTGATGTAGTGTAAATCTCTCCAAGTAAGAATTGTATATACTCCACCTTACACTTAGGATCAACCACCGTAGCAAGCAACGACATATGATTGACTTCGCCCATATTCCCCCAACAGTTATCATACTTTACCTTCATTTTAGTGGCCATGTCACTAAAAAGCTTATCTTCATTGAGCTCCCACGCAGTCAGATCAGCTAAAAGACCACTCACTTCTTTCAAGTATACCGTGGAGCTAACATGGATATCGTAAAAATTCTTTAAAACTTAATAAAAGCCTTAGTATTTTTCCAGTCACTAGCTTTTGCGGGCCTAGCCTTCATAATTCCATTTTCCTTCTCCTGAAAGTAGTCCCTGAATTGGCCATCATCAAGCTCCATCCGCCTAAAAGCCTTTTGATATTTTAAGGCCGTCTCTAACATCAAGAAAGTGGAATTCCACCGAGTTAGGGTATCAAGAAACACAACACTTTTTGATTTAATCTTTGAAGTTGTCACATGTTGCTTAAGCTTCACTAACCGAGCTGGTGAGGATTTCACACACCTCACCGCATTTAGAAAAGCTGCCACAGAATCATGCATCTCTTTTAGCCCATCTCGTACTATCAAGTTTAAGATATGAGCGCAACACCTCATGTATAATTACTATCCCTCCAATACAGAACAAATGTTACCCTAGTCAACTAATTTCTCCCTAAGAAACTCAATTACTTTGTCATTTGAAGTTGCATTGTTGAGTGTAATTGTGAACACCCTGTCAATACCCCATCCAAGCAAACATTGCTCAATTACATCGCCAATTGTCTTCCCTTTATGATTAGGGATAACACAAAAATTCAACACCCTTTTCTGAAGGACCCAGTCAGAATCAATGAAGTGGGCAATGAGGAATATGTAATTGATGTTTTGAATTGATGTCCAACAGTCAGTGGTTAGGGAAACCCTTTGATGTACCAATTTCTTCCTCAACCGACCTTTCTCTGCCTCATTTATTCTAAATATGTCCCTCACTACTGTCCGGCTCGAGGGAGGTTCAAACTTCAGACACACAACACTACAAAAGTGCCTAAACCCAGCCTCCTCTACAAAGCTAAAAGGTAGTTCATCGATCACAAC
>CAVNYN010288834.1:1593-41336 GCA_963692815.1 Nyctanthes arbor-tristis | reverse complement strand
TCCGTCACCACGCCTTTGAGGTAGCCATTGTGCTCACCAAAGTTAAGGGAGCGGAATCGCGCTGAACCCTTGCAGTGATGGGTGTGGGATTTGAAAACGAAGCCTGCTCCCTTTTCTATGCTCAGATCGCTCTACCCATTTCGGCTTCCAGCTGTGGAAGTGTTTTGGGAAAGATACGGCAAGGAAGTGAAGCTTTAGGTTTCATTTATTGTTAACAATGATTATGAAACATGGAACGGAAATACTACAATGATTATAACAAGAAAAATTCTAGAGAGACATGAAAATGGGACATTATTAGGTGACGTTCTTATGTGGCACACTTGTATTGGATGATAAAAAAGTAGCCATGTAATCATCACCCAATGAATGTGCGCCACATGAGAATGTCACCTAATAATGTCCCATTTTCATGTCCCCTTAGAATTGCTCTTATAAAAAATGGAAGCAAATCGATACTATCACATACCTAGGTAGCAGAAGGTTCAGTAAGTAGTTTTCAGAGAGAGATCTTCACATTTTCTACTTATCAAAATCGAAAATTTTGATGTATCTAATATCCTCATGTATATATACTTGCAATTGTATTGTCCAGCTAGTTATTCAAATTTCATTTGGATAATGTATTGTGATCCCAACAAATCCAAATCTGATTTGTGTGTAACTGCATTCAGTTAATACATTATCCTAGATTTTTTATGGATTAAATAATAATTATAATTGTTTTTTCCCCTTATTTTGGCTGTTTAATTTTTTTTCCAAGGATACTCTGCCTATTTGTGAGATTGAAAAGTGTATTTTTGCTATTTGTTGATTGGTTGGTGTATTGCTGGGAGTGTATCCCATTTTAGACCCATTTACCTAAAGTACTCTAAATTTTAGAGTAATACTATTTATCTAGACTGGAGACCAATCTCTAGTTTAATTGGCATCACTATATTGGATGATGAGTTAATATGCATAAAGACAAGATCATTATTTATTCAATAGCCACTAAGAAGATGATAGTACGTTATTTTAAATTTTGTATGTGTGCGCGCTTGCAACATTGTGTGTGTGTGTGATTGGTGAATTGGTGAGTGTCAATTAAACTAGTTGTCATGTGTCTATAAATCAATTATTTTTCTGGTTATAATTGGACTGGATAGAATTGGTTGCCAAGTAGACCAGTAACTTAAGGTAGCTCGCCGTTGCTAGATACAAAATTTTCGAAATGTGGGGACTTCAATTATTTTTCGTATGACGTGCTGGTAATATTAAGCTTATATGTGGAAATAATTAAAACAGGTGTTGAAGTGAAACAAAGAATAAGAGCGATGTTGAAGCACGGCGATTTAACTAATAATAATGGTATTAAAGCGATTGAAATTCTAGAAGGATTGTGTTAAACATAAGAATGAAAAGAAAAGATCGGAAGAGCACACGTCGTGCCTTAGTTGTATGTAGACTGATTAGTCGATCACTTTAATTGACTGTTAATTTTTTTGATAACAGAGTGTATTAACTAAAGAACATATATACACACAAAAAAAAAAATAATAATAATAATTGGATAACATATGTTAAATGCGTACTACATTTTTCAACTTGAAGCTTATCCTTATTGTGTGTATATATGTGTGTGTGTGTAAGATACAAATCGAAACCAATAATAGAAGAATGTCAAAGATGCATTAACCAAAAGAAGTAATATTTCACGCGTGAAACAATGACAAATCTATAGATGCCTTAAGGATTAAAAGTTTGCTTTATATATATATTCTTTCTTTGTTTAACCCCTTGCCTTGTCCTAAGGCTCAAATTTCCGTACGTGTAGGATCCATTGCACATACAATACAATATTGAATTGAATTAAATAAGACTAAAGAAGGTAAATCTTGCCATCGTACTATAAAATCTTGTCAATAACTTTTGTCCACCTGTTTGTCCAAATAGCATGATTTAAGTGAGTGAATTAATCTATTGGCCAAAGAAACCGACAAAAATGGTGAGAAAACAGCATGATTTTGGATATTTTATAATAATCCTTTTAAAATGACTTTAAACCCTCTTTGAATTGCATAGAGATAATAAAGTAATTTGAATCTACTTTGTCATAATTTTATTCATCTATTTGTCCTAATAATGTAAATTTGGACACGTTCGGTAGACACTAATTCTCTAATTAAATGTTGTATATATAATAATTATACAAAGTTGGAACTTTTATATTCTTTCATTATGCTAGTCGAGTAAGATGTTTGGGTGGCTTGTTTTTATTGGAACAAATAATGGAAAGATTAGCCAGGATTTGGTGTTGGAAATAATGCCAAGTGCCAAAGATATGGGGACCCTACCAATTTGGCCACACGAAGAAAAATTCATTTTCTTGGCTATATAAAGGGGTGAAATCCAATCCTTTCCATCCAGAAAAGTTTTTAAATTGGATTCGAGGAAAGAGAGAATTCAAAGCAATGTTTGTTTGCTCTCCCTCAATGGCTTCTAATCTAATCCACGTAAAGGCCCCATGCATGCATGGGGTTGTTTAGAGTTGAGGTTAGAGGCTCGTTGAGGGAGAGATGACAAATCTTGTTTTGCTACAAGGTTAGTTATAGTAAATTATTTGGTCAAATTCTTGTTCAGTACTTGATATTTGACTCTTAAGAAAAGATATATAGATCAAATTATAATGGATCACGGCAGCACCAGGTCGAGCAAAGAACTCTTCTCATCAAGAAGCCAATCTGGTTGCATCAAGTACTCAATAGAATCACTTACGCAATCACTAATTGACTCCAAATGTTGAGAAAGCGAAACACGACTTCTACAATTTCATTTTTCCCTTAATGTGCGAGACTTGTCTGCAATTCTGTTGTCATCATTCATGAGGAAACGGTGAGAACAACATTTTTATTTTGCTATATACCTGCACATATTAAGTATATCCTAGTGTTTCATATAGAGTAATATATGTCATAAATGTTCGATTATGGTACGTATTTGAGTGATAAAAGCTCTCTGCAATATAAGTTGACCGGACCACCTTATTATTAAATGTATATACAAACATTAATTTTGTAGATCTTTCGCCAATATACAGCTTTTGGTATCCGTTACTATTAGAATTAAGAATTTTCAATGTAGATAGCGAAACTATGTCCCCATCTAGGTAAATTTCGGAAGTGAATAAGACTTTTATTTTTAACTGAAGAAAATGTATTAGTAAAAGATAGAGCTACGCGTAATATTGCTTAGTATTTACTTAGTACTTTGTTGTTGCCTTGTCAGAGGTACGGTCCATGTACTCCTCTTTTGTATTAATTTTCCATATCAATAAAATGGTAAGAGAATCCCTAACCCTCTCATGGAATCGAGGTGGAGGCCTAAAAACCCCACTAAAATTCTTTTAGTGTTTTACCAAAAAAATAAATAAAAAAAATAGAGCTACAAGTAATATTTTACTTGGTTCATTTAAACTAATATTTTTATAATAAATAAATATTTGAGTCTTAAACTATACAATTTCTTTAAGCTGGAAGCCAGAAATAATTAACTTAAACGAGAATGTTAGAATATGTATTATATATATGACTACTAGGCTTGAAGTTTACAAATACATATATATATATATATGTATATATATACACACATATATATATGGCGGTATTTATAGCGCATTTTTCCCACAAAAACTCTCCCAAGTGAATCTTGATGCTTACAAACACACACACCCCTACATATATATAGCGGTATCTTTATAGCGCATTTTTCCCACTAAAAAGTCTCCAATTGTGTGTTTGATTGTATATATTTTTTCAAAGAAAATGTTATCTATTTTCTATCTAAATTTCAACTTTTGCATGCTTGATTTACAAATAGAAATGAAATTTAAATTCCATAGTACAATCTTATTAAGCATAAATTTTTTCATTTTCCCTAGAAATCAATTTCCACCTCCCTCATGTAAAATGTTTTCCATTAAAGTTGAAAAGATAAATTTTCATCTTTTTCGTATCAAAGGCACTCTAAGTGAATGTCATTTTAGACTTTTGTCTCCTTATTAGGTAAATTATATACTGATGTATATCTTATCTTATACTAAATGTATGTTATCTTCTTAGCTATTTTAATGGATTCATCTATATTCAATTTTTTAATTATTTTAATGGATTCATCTATATTCAATTTTTTAATTTTTAATTATTTTTTGTATGCTTTTAAATAAAGTCGTTAGTCGCTACTTCTTTTATATATGATAAATATGGTTAATCTAATATTTCATAGTTTACAAAATTCCTATTACGGTAAAGTCATGGAGAAAAATAAAATATTTGATTTCTCGAGATCTAAAAATAGCAATTGATTGGGTCAGGATTGGATATGCTATACTCCTTACGCTACCCATCAAAAATTTTTTGTCCGATCCACGTAGCCATCCCCACTTAAATGGGGCACGGGCCGAGGACGGGCCGATGCGGGTAATTACTAATTTATTAGTTCATTTATATATCTATATATTTTTATTATTCTTTACTTTGAATAGTATTATAAACACGGAATTATGATTGCAAATGAAATTATTAAGTTTTCTTGATAAGTTTTATTATTTTTTTACTTTTCAAGCCATAGAATTTTTTATAAATATTATTGTTTTTTTACAAGAAATGGTTAAACGGGTCGGGTATGAGTAAACAAATATATACCTTCTTCTTGCCACTCTCAAGTCGAGTTGATTTTTTTTATTCCATTATTGACCTAATTACCTGTTTAGTGGGATTTTCTCCATCTTAATAGGGTCAAGTACTCACAGATATCGAGATTGATAGTTTTTTTACCAGCCTTATTGAGTTTACTTAATAGTATTCTATATCAAGTAAAATATAATAACTATTAGTTAACAATATGATAATCGAAATATTGTAGTTCAATGTAGCTAATCGTACATTACTTACATTTCATACTAATGTTAAAATATAATTTGACTTTGTATCTTCCCGTGTAGTATACGGATGAGAATCTAACTGTTATGTATAATAAAAGTCGTATCGGGCGCCCAAACTGATCAAGACTGCCTACATATTATGAATGTGACAATATTGGGAGGGTTGCATGTTTCTAAAGAGTGACCAAAATCAATGAATGGAAAATACTATTTTGAGGTAATCATTTAGGTAAGCAATCTTTTACAAAAATAGGATAAATTTACAATCTTATCCACATGTATTGTGTAATTGAGGAAAAATAATTTAAAGATAAGAAGTTGAATTTACCTTGTTTTGTAAAAGATTGTCTAAAACTCTAAATGATTACTTACAAATTACAATTAGTGGGACTCTCTTGGATGTAATGTGCCATTTTAACGTACAAGACTCAGGGATCGTAAGCAAGCCGCTCGATCAGCCTCTTAGAAACTCACACGTCAAAAGTTCAGCCCACCAGTCATCACAAAGTTTACAAAATTTTGCGGCACTATAAAAGTTTTTTTTTAAATAAGAAGCTGGAAAATAGAGAAGAAAAGAGAGATTGAAAGAATTTCAAATATAATAAAAGAGAGCGAAGAATGTTAAGTAGAATTTCTGATTTTAGAAAGGGGACGAGAAACCACAAGAAGAAATGAGGATAAAATGGGAAAAAATGAAAAGGTGAGAAGAAAATATGAGATCCACAATTTACCTATGTTCCTTTGTCTCTCCTCCACATGGAAAAGCAATCCATGGTTGCGCTCCTCTAAACCAGCCAATCAAATTTGCAAGTGCTTTTATTGAAGTAAAGGAAGGAAAGAAAAGAGAAAAACTTGATTATCAGTTCCTTCATTACAAAAAGATTCAATCCACTTACGTAAAGCATAAAATCAAGAAAACAAGTGCAATATAATGGCACATCTCATTTTCTTCTATAGCATTGAATAAACTCTGATATAGAAGAGTCATTAGGAAATATTAACAACGAAAGAAAAGGCTAGAGATATTCTTGTGATTCATTTATTCTTCCTCCTTGAGATTAACAAAAAGTATCAACTTCATTACTGTAGATTCCTTAATTTTAACTGCTTGGAAACTACATTACGATCTGGGTAGAAGAAAAGCTGTAGGAGACCACACATGCATTGATCAGACGAGCTATGTCCCTATATATAGCAGCTAGTTACCATTCCTTTCTTGACAAAATAAAAGAAATGGACCAAGTCTCTGTAGATAAATGTGGCGCATCACTCAGTAGAAAACTTAAACGGCTGCATTCTTCCTAACTGAGGACACTGGTTGCACCATTTATGCTTGGGATATCTCTTGCACCTTTTGTACATGGCAAGATAAGAAAGAAAGATAATCCTTAGTAACAAATCCGAAGGATGCAATATCTGAATGAAAAACATGAACTCATGCCTAGGTCATTCCACTGAAAATTCTGCACACGGAGAGTATTGAATAAATAGGTCATCACAGGGGCTGGGATGACAGTACCAACTTGATGTTTTGAATTTGAAAGACTTCACGCTGCCAAATGGTGAGAGTTCATTTGCTAGCAAATCTGGAAACTCATTTAGAACCTAGACAGAATCGAAACGATAAAACAACTTACATTGGAAGATTCAGGCTTGTTTGATCCTCTTTATAATTTCAACTTATAATTTCACCTACTACGATTTGACTGTTGATTTGACAACTACTCAATAATCACCACACATTTCAAATTTCAATTAAATCTCCACCACACATTTCACCAACTTATAATTTCTATTTATAAGTCAAATTCATAAAGAGAGTCAAACATCCACGCAATACTTCAACTTTCTAGAAAAATAAGTTTTGTTAGTCAAAAAGGAAATGCGAGAATCAAGTTTGATAAAATAAGAAATTTAAAAGTTTCTTAGTAATAATATATAAATAAAGTGTTAATCATAACAAATATCAAATAAATGATACATTTTGTGCATGCCTACATTGTAACAATGCGCTCAAGTAGAATTTTAGAAGACAGTTTTTCAGTACAAAAGTGGGTAGCAAGGTAACTAACTGTAAAACAATTGTCTAAATGGGGACAAGGGATCACTTGGTGTAAATCTACAATTGCCAGTTTGATAATCTTAGCCTTCCAATTAAAAACTACTTGACATTGGTCCCTTGGAGAAGGTTCATGGCAATTATACCCATATAGCCAAATGTTTACATGAATTTCTGGGGGGAGGATCATATTGTAAAGTTCAAGAATTCACAAGGGTAATTAGCATCAGAAGACACAATGAAATATTGAAGAGCACAGGAAACAGAGATAGTTCAGCCTTGAAAAGAGAAGTATACCTCAACAGTGTCCAATGAGAGCGTTAAATATTTAGCATTATGAAACAGCCGAAACATATTCACCAGACCTGATGCATTTTTTTTCCTTCTCTTCCAGTGTTATCCCATACCGCCTAGAATAAACATCTATACTAACAACTTCAAGATCAGATAATTCGCCAGAAATAGATAGAAGCAGGTAGTGAGATCCCCTATAGCAGAATAAAGAAAGTCTTGGGGCTGAAACCTCAACTTTACATGCAAGTACCTGAGACCCATAATTATAACCAGAGTTGATCAAAATTAGTATTTATACTGCCTAATAGCTTAAACATTCAAAAAGAGTAGAAGTGAGAAGCTTTTAATTATCAAATAAATATATTATTCAGTCAGTTATTCAACAAACTTGAATTAGAAAAAGCATTAGAAAAAAATAGTAGGCGGACAGGTAATGGAAGACATGTTGTAAGGAAAAACTCCAAAAAAAAGGGAAATTACATATAGTTACATGTAGTGGATAAAAAGAAAGTTATGTAGTTGTTTAGTGGACAAAAAAATAAAAATAAAAAGGAGGATTCTGGAAGAACGAGCAGCCTTCATCGAATGGCCTTGTTGGACACGATGAAGTGCCTTGCAAACAGCTGGTTCCTCACAGTGACACTGAGGTCCCAAAGGAGAAATCTGGCAAGATACAAGGCCAAGAGAATCATCTTGATCAAGCAAAGGGTGATAAGGAAGGACTTTGCGAGCTTAGGATAGATATAGACACTCATGGGGTTAGCATTCAGCCAGGGCTTTGTAACGGCAAAGACTTAGATGGAACCATACATAGTTCACAACAAAAAGTATGTAACGGTGGTGAAGGTGTAGATGATATTGACTAAAATCAATCTGCTGATACATCTTGGGATAGCAAGGAGTATAACGATGAGGAGACTGATATTGCCATGAAGAAGATTGTTTTCTAAGCTCTCAGTGCACATACAGCCAAGGTTCCATATCAACAACTGATTATAGAGAGCTAAACCTTTTCTCAAAATGCAAGACGGGTGACTAGTCTGCAGTTCTATTGGTTGCCGGTTGATGGTCCACGAGGCTTGCTTCGCCCCCTTTGATGCAGGGGGTGAATTTTACTGCCCTTTATGTGCATACTCTAGAGCGCTCTCAGAGCTCAAGAAATCTAAGGATAATGGATTTGTGGCTAGGAAGGACCTTGCTAACTTTTTTAGACTGGGAAATGAAACAAACAGAGGAAGGTTCTCTTACATCTGGTAGGGAAAGTCAACGAGAAGATGCAAATTTTTTGGTCAGCGCAGGGATACTACGAGGTGAATGACAGAAATATGTCTAAAGAGTCCAACAGCAATCATCTTAATGATGACTCTGATGCAGAGCCTTCAGTATCATGTGCTGGTGACAATCTTCCTCGTGGTACTCCCTCTACCGGGGTCGTGGAGAGGCAATGGAAATGAACATGGTGATGTCAGATATAAGAAGGAAGTATCCGATCAAGCAGAAACAAATTTAGCTCATCATTCGAGATGTTCTCCACATGGTGATGGAGAAAAAAATTCTGATGAAGAAAATGGGAGTTCTGGTGCTTCAGAGTACTGCATAAGATACCGATATCGGGAAGGCTAAACGTAAGTTCTTTTGGTCCTGAAGATAGCATGCTTTTGATGGTTATTTGTTCAATTATTTTTCTCAAGTGCATGACGTTTATTACCAGATGTTACAAACTTTAGCATAGCATTTTTACAAATACAATGCTATGTCTTAAAACTTCAGTATGGCATTTTTATTCTAATACCCGCTTTTGAAAAGGGCAATCGTTCCACATCACTGTTCGTCTTCTTTTCTCTTCTTCTTCGACCTCTTAATTTGATCGCCTTTTTCTACACTTGGCGTTTCCCTGTCAACATCATCATTTGGTCATCTACTGTGTTATGCACTTTCTCATCTCTATCTTCCCTCTTTCTTTTGGTACTATCAGCTTGAGACCATTCTTTCAAATTTCTATCTAACCATTGAGCACATCCCGTATGCACAACATCCAGAGATCCAGATATGTGAAGTACCTCTTCATCAAAGCTCTCGACTGAAAATCGCAGTACAGTTCCAACTTTGATCTTATGCTTCTTTTGATATCGGCTAACAAACACTTCCTTTCCATGTTTAACTTTTACTTGAATTCATCGCGAATATCTTCGTCAGCTATAAAAGCAGATGAAAAACCGAGAATAACTGCATGAATGGACTGTCCACTAATTTTTACTACCTCTCCTTCTAGAAGCGTGTTCGGCTTTGGACTGAAAAGTAGTAAGTTTGCTTTTATCCTCACGCCGAGATAAGGCTGAATTCCGGGAAGAATCTTTGCCAAATTGCTGTGGCCATTCATATCATACGCCAACACTACACCATCAAATATCTCATTGCACGTGAAGAGGAGAGAACTGAGCTCGTGGAGGATGGCATCATTTATGCATTTCGCCATGGATGGGTGCAAATATACCACCAGATTTTCTGTACATTCCTTCAATCCATCCATGACCTTGACCAATTTTCACTGGTGAGCTGTTCAATCTCAGGCGCTAGTGTGCTTGTATTCCAGGGATAAAATCAATCGACTTGCAGAGAACGTTCCCTCTGTTTTTTTGGTTCCTTGGGTCTTCGTTAATCTCTATATATAAATACTAGAATAAAGAATTTTTGTTAATTATTTTTTTTATTTTTGACATGGAACAGTACAATGGGTAGGGTTCGATTGAAATTATAATACCCATCTGAGACCCATTATAATACCCAAATCCGATATTCTCGAGTTAGAGTGAGTTTCTATATCTGGAATAACTCTAGTCAAATTACCCAACTAGTCTTAGGTATTCTCCCAACCACTCTTAGGTATTCTCTGTCTTAGTAAGTTCAGATAGGTATGACGAGGTTTTTTACCATGCTTAAATGATATCTAAAGGCTTTGAGCATTTAGAGGATACAAGACCGATAATGAAAAAAATAATTGTGTTGATTTTACATATCTTGTGTTTATTTTGCATAAGTGTCCTCTCTCTCTCTCTCTCTCTCTCTCTCTCTCTTTTATTTTTTTTTTATTATTATTATTATTTTTTTGAGTGACTTGGTACACAAGTTGATAAAAAGCATTATTTAAAGATTAGAGTGATGAAGAAAATGGTTTGTTTTCAATTTTTAGATTTTAAGGAGTTGTACAAATTTTTAAAAAACTTTTTTAATAGATAACTTTTTTGAATTTAGCATTCTTTAAACTTTTGTGGTTTATTGGGATTATTACAGTAGCAGATTTTTTTTTTTTTTTAACAATAGATTATAGTAGAAGATTTGTCTGAATTTTTGTTTGAATTTTTTTTTTAAAAATTTTGTAAGACCTTTTGAGACTTTTAATTATTCATTTTTTAAAATAGAAAAGTATAAAGGTATAATATTTATGTCCAACGACTTCTATATGACCAAATCAAGAATATAAAACTAAATACTCTGATTTTCATATCAATAAAAACCAAACATGTGGTTCGAACAAGTACTACAATGGTTAAGTATTCACGTTCACTCCTATCCCTTCCCTATTTCCCCTCGTATTACAATATATATATATGACTAGTGCTATTTAGTATTACTGGTGCTTTATACCATATCAAGGTGACATTAAATAATAAGTTGAATTAGGTGAATCATTTATTTATTCATTTAATTTCACTTATCATTTATGTATATACACACACATTAATATAAAAAGGACCAACATATATTAGAAAAACCTACACAACTTGCGGTGGGTGAGGGAGTTGCCAATTTGGTAAGGCCTCGTTAGCAAAAGCTTTTAGTACTAAATTGATTTAAATCAAAATATTATGTAAATTAGCATGACCTAGTTATACATACTTAAAAGATTGGATTATTGGTGAAAAGTATAAATATTAAACTTAGCTTTTATTTTTTGTTTTTTTTCTCTAGTCATTGAAATATTTTTACAAACGACAAGTTTACCATTGATGTTTTAAATATTAAATTGAAATGTTTGATTTGACACCTATATTGTATGTTTTTCGATTTACAAATATTGCCAATTTTATGGAAAAAGGGGAAAAAGATTAAAAAGTCTACAAATGGATTTGTTATGTTAAAAATGATTGTAATTCCACCAATTTAAATTGTACAATCAATTATGCACACAAAATGAGTAAAAGAAGGGAGAGAAAAATTGGAAAAGCAAAAAATGGTTGACTTCGCGCCATGTGAGTCTTTTTTGATATACAAGAAAAATAAAACATGGATTGAATTAAATCAAAACATCAGATAAAGTAGCATGACTTATTTGTACCAACTTAAAAGATTGGATTATTGCTGAAAAGTGTAAATGTTAAAATGTAGCTTTTATATTTAATTATGACGCATTTTTTCCTTTTAAAATTTAGCTTTTTTTCATTTTTTTTTAGCTTGGATGTATTAAAGTTCACATTGAAATCTTTGATTCGACATCCATATTGTTTATTTTTTGATCGAGAAATAGTGTCAATTTTATATAAACAAGGAAAAAATTACGGTCTGCAAATGGATTTGTGTTAAGAATGATTATACTCCCGTCAATTTTAATTGTATCATCAATTGTGCAGATAAAGGAGTAGAATAAGAGAAGATGAAATTGAAAATGCATGTGTATCATCGATTGTGAGCACAAAGAAGTAGAAGAAGGGAAGGCAAAAATGGGAGAAAAATGGTTGATCACAGTCCCAAGCTTGTTTTATATATGTAGGAATTAAGATTATGTGTTAGCAAATTTCACTGTCAATATACTTCCTCTGTCATTTCTCTATTTCTTTTTTATCGGTCCCAAATTAAATTCTTCTTTCCCTATTTAACTTTTTAGTTTTCTAAAATACTCCTATTTATTGTGCATGGTAATCAACAATCAGTAAAGTATTAGATGAACCAAACTGTATATTAGGAAATGCATTTTTAAATTATACATTTTCAACAATATTGATTAAGTTTTGTTAATCCATGTGAAAAATAAAAGGGGAACATATTTGTGGAACGGATGGAGCTGTTGGTACCCTTATAGCACTAAGAGGCCCACACTAGATAATTTTCGTATTTAATTGTATTAAATAAATTAAACACGCACTTTCCATAACATAGAATATCATCTCATAATGGTTCACAAACTGTGAACTTGTTAACTCGTTCGCAATATATATAAATTGTAACTTGGTATAAATGTAGACTAGTTCTTGATAGTTTAAAATCGAGATACAACTTAAAGCTAATTTTAGAAAGTATGCATAATTTTGCACTATAAAAATATACCATTTTATTTCCAAAATTTTCAGCCATGTATTTTTCAATTCTGGGATCCTTTTTGAGGTAATTTCCAAATGTTCCCAATTTGTTTTTGTTAATTTTGTTAGAAAAGCGGGACTATACAAGTCTGATTTGGGTGAAATTTGCGACCTACGACAAAATTGGGCCGTCTCAATTTGCAAGCGGCCGTTCGAACCTCTCTTGGAACTCATATGTTAAGTCTGGCTTAATAGATAGACACCACTTATAAGTTCAAAATTACAATTTTTTTAGCAACATTATTTCAGCAAGTCTTCTCGTGTGACACTTGCACTCAATGGTTGGTGTCATATCATTCGTATCTTTCTTTTTTTTCCCGAAGAAATGTCATTCGTATTCTTATTAAGCAAAATGTACCACTTTTAATCACATGTAACATCATGTAATAACAATGGTCAAGATATGAGCTTCTTAAACCGTTTCAAATAACTTGTTTATGTAGACTAAATTCTTGATGAGTTTAAAATCGAAATGCAATAAGCTAACTTTACATGGTACATTTGAAATCAAATTAGTAGCATTTCACTGAATTTCATTTTTGAATCTAGTTGCCAAGATTTCATGTAGCTTGATGATCTCTAAATGGACTTTTCACACCTTGTCTTCAATCCCCCTCCTCTATATTCCCTTTATAATGTTAAAAAAATTAAAAGTAAAAAAATAATAATTATTATAATACGACCAATTCGTGTGAGACCTGATTCAACTAAACAACTGTCATAACTCATAAGCCCAACATTTTTTTTTTTTTTTGCCATATGTGCATATTTGAAAGAAAAATCAAGAAATATCGGAGTTCTAACAAACCAAATTACAATGAAAATCAGAAGATAAAGGAACATCGCAGTACTAGCTTTTAATTAATTTGGACTTATAGAAATTGACTCTCTTAAGCTAAACTCAACATATTGTAATTGTAATTCATTCTATACTATATCAAATTACGATCCTAAGTCCCCTCAAGACTAAAATAAAATAAAATACCACAGCGAGGAGGCTCAAAGAACTTTCCAAATAGCGTAATGCACTCCTTAGCAATGGCCGAGGTGGGGTGGTTACGGAGCAAATAAAAGAGCTGGAAAGGGATAATGAACAGCTCAACCGAGTTGAAGAAAGTCATTGGAGGCAACGGTCCCGAGTTGATTGGTTGCGAGACAGGGATGGAAATACGCAGTTTTTTCATGCTCGAGCAACGGAGAGGAAAAAGAGGACCTGTATTACTTGACTCAAAGACCGAAATGGACAGTGGATTCAGGGTGAAGGTGCTCTTGTGTCATATTTGGAGGAGTTCTTCTCGGACCTGTTTTCCTCTTCGCATCCTACCCATGACCAGCTGGAGAAAGCCACGAAGGCATCAATAAACGGTTGGAGTCAACTGACTTCCAAATCTTGGAGAAGCCTTTCACGGGAGATGAGGTCAAAGCTGCCCTGTTTAGTGTGGGATCGTGCAAGACGCCAAGAGTTGACGGTTTTCACGCTCTTTTCTACCAAACCCATTGGTCACATCTTCAAGGTCCTTTTACTCATGCTTGTTTAAATATTTTAAATAATGGCCTATCTGTTAGTTCAGTTAATAAGACCGCCGTTGTACTTATTCCCAAGAAAGAGTCCCGGGAGTTTGTTTCTGATTTTAGGCCTATTTCTCTTTGCAATGCATTATATAAAGTGATTATAAAATGTCTGGCAAATAGACTTAAACAGTTCTTTGATTCTCTGGCCTCAAAGAATCAGAGTGTTTTTATTCCGAGGAGGCTCATTTCAGATAATGCAATTGTGGCTTTTGAAACTCTTCATACTCTAAGGAAAAAGCATAATGGCAACAAAGGTTTCTTGGCCTTGAAATTGGATATGAGTAAAGCACACAACCGAGTGGAGTAGGGCTTTATTCGAGCAGTCATTCAGAAGATGGGGTTTCCACAGAGATCGATGAACTGCGTTATGGATTGTATATCTACAATGGAGTTCACTTTTACTTTCAATGGGAGTTATAAGGGAACTGTTGGACCATCGTGTGGCTTGAGACAAGGATGCCCACCTTCCCCTTATCTGTTTGTACTTTGCACGGAGGCTTTCTCTTCTTTACTCTCTTTTGTGGAGGTGAATGGAGACATTTGTGGCATTCAATGTTCAAGGAGAGGGCTGCGAGTCTCTCACCTATTTTTTACCGATGATTTCATTCTTTTTGTACGGGCAAAAGCTCAGGAGGTTGCATGCATTATGGGTATTCAGCAAACTTATAGGCAGACTTCTGGATAGTTGGTAAATCAGTAGAAAACTACTATTACTTTTTCTCCCAATGTGACAGAAGATGTGCGTCATACTATTAGGGATGTGCTTGACATTGATGTGACAAAGATGCATGATAAGTATTTGGGGTTGCCGGCAGTTGTTGGAAAAAATAAACGACGTGTGTTTGGGCAGATCAAATACCGAATATGCGAAAAAATAAAGAGCTAGAAGGGGGTATTTCTCGACAGCAGGAAGGGAGATTATGGTAAAGCAGTGCTTCAGGCCATTCCTACTTATATTATGCCTTTGTTTCGCATCCCTACCACCCTTTGCAAGGAAATTAGGAGTAAGATATCAAATTTTTGGTGGGGAGAAGTTGATTCAAAGAAGAAACTAGCTTGGGTTAATTGGAATCAAATGTGGCAGGGCAAAGCTGATGGGGGAATGGGTTTTCGCAATTTGCAAATTTTCAATCAAAGCATGCTTGCTAAACAGATTTGGCGCTTAGAGGACAACCCTGATTCTTTGTTTGGACAAGTGCTCAAAGGAAAGTATTTCCCTGACGACCATGTGCTTCAAGTGACGGATAAACCTGGCAGTTCATACTTATGGAAGAGTTTTCTCTGGGGAAAGTAAGTTATTTTGAAGGGGGCGAGGTGCAAAGTGGGCAACGGTTCAAACATTCATATTTGGAACGATGCTTATATTCCCGGCGTCGGTACCATGCGCCCCTATACAACTCCCTCCAATAAGGTAATTTTGGTTGCTGATTTGCTTGATGTGCATGGTGACTGGAATACGGAGGTGATCGAGCAATTTTTTTGGCTGGTCGATAGGAACCGTATTTTGAATATTCTAGTGGGAGACGAGCAAGATGACACATTAATTTGGGAACTTTTCACCGAAGGGCTGTTTTTCAGTAAAGAGTGGATATCATTTGATGGCTCAAGGAGGAGACCTTGCTAGGTTGGAGGAGAACAACAACTTGCAATCTGATCAATGGTGGACTCTTATCTGGAATCTGAATATCCCCCCACGGGTGAGGCACTTCATCTGGCGCCTTTCTTGGAATGCTAAACCAACATGTGCCAACTTGATGCAAAGGACGATTCAAGCAAATCTTTTCTGCCCGAGATGTTATGCGAGAGAGATGGACTATCACATTTTTCTGTAGTCTCACGGTACACTAATTTCTAGAAACTTTTGGGGCTTTGGGACGAACTGAAAGTCAGCCTTAGAGCTGGAAATCAATTGGAACTGGGGTCTTTTGGTTTGAGGCTGCACAGGGACAGATTGGAGCTCTTTTGGATGGGACTATGGACTATATGGAGTGCACGAAATCGTTTAAATCACAGAGGCCCAATTCAGCCAGTTGATTAGGCTAGTGCATCGATTCAAATCTATCTCCATAAGTTCCAGAAAGTAAATCTTTCGACAATTTGTAGGGAGAACTTCCGCAGTCAGGTAGAGGCGACCGTATGGAGGTTGGAGGGAGGGTAGAGAATGGTTATATCCTTCAAACGGATGCTGCTATCCCGGTCTCCATTGGATGGATTAGTATGGGTGTTGTCATTAATGAAGGAGGGCAGGTTATGGGGGCCTTTGCACGAAGACGGAGGGGATTTCAAAACCCGGAGGTAGCGGAAGAACACACTCTTCGAGAGGGGCTAAGATTTGTGATTGAACACCAATGGCCAGTTGCTCAGGTTGAACTTGATGCATTGAAGGTGGTAAGGGGGATTATCAAGGACAAGAAGTCATCCCCTTTATCCTTGGTTCTGAATAATATTAGAAGCTTACTAGTACTTGTCAATTGTGGTACGTGTTGTCACATTTCTCGCGAGAGAAATATGATGGCCCACATGTTGGCTGCACATGCTTGCGATTCAGACGTTGATATTGTATGGATGGATAGTGTTCCTTTGTTTTTAGGCTCCTACGTGGATAGGAGCAATCTTCTATGATGAACAAATGAAACGTCCATTTCAATTAAAAAAAAAAAAGAACAAAATCATGTGCATGTCATATACATAATTATATCTCATCTTGAAACATACCCGTGTGTCACATAATTAAAGTGTGGACCATCTGATATATAAAGAAATTGGATTTAATTAGTCGATTTGTAGAAATTATTAGAGTAGATTAGGATTCGGTCCTAATTTTACTTGACAAGACATGGAAAAACTGACAAAATCATATAATAAATATAGGGAATTGAGATGAATTTTAAAATAATAATAATTCGATCCTTGATTTTTAGTTATTTATTCAACGTCTATATCTCAATCGACTTCAATTCTCGACAAGTAACAAATGCCCGAAATAAGAGAATGTGACTTGATATGGAGCTTCGTACCCACCCACGATGTGGCACTTGGATTTTTCCAAAACATTCGATGATTAAGATTCATTGCACGACATTCCCATTATATTCTAATTTGTATGTTTTGTCTACATTCATAAACATCATTTATCATTCACGTAGCTTGAAAACTAATCACTTGAAAATAGCAGAGAGAATCAATAAATTTCACTTGGAACTCATTTGCATGTTTCACTTTTAATTTCACCATTATTCATTCTTGTGTATTGTTTTAGATTTCGGTTTTCATGAGAAGACCACAATTTTCTTTACAAGAAGCATTTCTGAAGTGAAAAAATGAGCAAATTCCCATCAAAAAAAGGAAGCCATAGTAGATATCATTTTGTTACTATAAAAAGGGCACTCGACTGTGAAAAAACTCATTCACACACAAGAAACATTTGCTTTTAGTAATTGTTAGATTGCGAGTAGTACGCAAAAAGGACAAGGGCTCAAAAATCTACTACAGTTAGTGGAAGCTTTATATCCCGGCCCCGGGCGATTTATTTGCCTGCCTTCCAAAATTTTTCGTACGATTCATTATTTCCAGCACATTTGCTTTGGATTTTTTAATTGTTTAGTAGTCAAAAGTAATAAAGAGATTATATAAGATAACATTTGCATGAAAAGAGTGGCAACAACTTTAGGATAGTGTGCATATTGTGGGGCTCTATGCCCTAGTTTTATAGTGCAGGTAGCTTTCAATTTTCATGTAATAAACGATTTACATCCAACCCCCCATCTCCATCTGTTCGTTATTCATCATTATAAGTGATGATCACATATCTTTCTATTCGTATCTCTTTAGTTCAGAATTGAGACTCAATTCAGTTTTGTTGGATGCAGATTATTGATATAGAGTTAACTTATAGTTTATGTTTGTAGCTTACTTCATTTGTTCTATTACATATCTAAAAATAGACATATGTCTTATATACATGATATCGACAATTGAATTAGCAAACTGGATAGTCTGTGCAAACACATTCCACGGGTGGATAACAGAGCGGCACATGAATCAGCACAACTTGCGCTTTCCTCTGATTCAGACCAATTTTAGTCTGATAGCATTCGTACATTTATCTCTTTGTACTTAGATATTGGTTAATTGTCTAATGAAGCATTTGTTTTCTCAAGGAAAAAAATATATTTTATAGGTGTTTGGTATCAGTCTATGTGGCATCTAATGTGTCATTAAATAATAAGTGAAATTAAATGATTAAATAAATGATCCACTCATTTAACTTATCATTTAGCACCACATTGATATGGTGTCAAACACCAGTGATGCTAAATAGCACTACTCTTTATATATATATATATATATATATATGTATATATATATATATGTCGACAACTGCATAACTCTTATTTGGAAAGGGAAAAAAAGGAAAAAATATGCGTGCATGTCTTAACTAATTGCCATTAATTAGGGGACATTTATATATGTCGACAACTGCATAACTCTTATTTGTTTTCTTTGCTATGTTAAAATTTTTTTTCACATTTTTAAAATAATGAAAAAACTTAAAACACACTTTAGAAAAATATATATAAAAAGAATATGTAAGTAAAACATAAAATGGGTTTTTTGAAAAATTTTTCTACATAGGCTGTGCCCACAATTGTAAAAAATCAAAGAAACCACTAGTGGTTTAAAAAAACCTGTTTATACCTAAGTATCAATTGGTTGACCACCTCTAGGTCAGATGTACGGGCCCCTATCCCACGTGCTGGGAGTAGCTCAACATGGGCCCATGATTTGTCAAGCCAGAACTCTCACCAGCACGGGTATTGGCATCCATACCGCTGGTTCTGGGTCTGACAAGCTGACGGCCCTTGGTTATAGATAGCCACCGTCGCAGCATTGGAGCGACCTCGATTGTACAATTGCGGGCTCTTTAATAAGGATCCTGCGTTATTTCCTTTAAAAAATTAATTTTTTTTACTGTAGAAAATCCAAAATGATAAAAAAAAAAAAAAGATTTATTTAGATCCAGCAGGGGAAAAAAAGAATTCAATTGAAAACTCAAACACGAAAATAAAGCCACTTAAAAAAAATAAAAAAAAGGAAAAAAGATATTTCTTACTTGCAGCCTGCCCCTGATCGGTCATTTTTTGGTTCTAGTTGGCACCAATTAAATTAAATCAACTACTCTCACCTTCCCACAAAATACTCCTCTTTCATTTTTCACATAAATTAAGAAAATATCATTTAGTATTATTAAAAATATAAAATTTAATAATATATTTCCTAACATACTATTTAATTTATTTAACATTTCATTTTAGTTGTTCATTGTTATTTATTACTATGCACATTAAATGATTAAAAAATTTAAAAATTAACTTATAAAAGAAGAATATAATTTACGACGAATAAAGAAAGAAAGGTGAAATATCTTTTTGAGACTGAGGACAATAATAATAATCTAGTAATGGTACAAAAATTATTAATTAATTAATTAAATTAAAAAATAAGTAAAAATATATATATTTTTGGCAAGTAAATTAAAAATATATTAATTACTTCAAATACAAGACAAATTAAATGCACACGTGGAATGCAGTTTAGTAGCTTCCCGGAAGACATGCCATCTTGTAGTTTGTAATGTGTACCCGATTAATTATTTTAATTTAAATTTAAATTACTATAATTACAAGTATAAATTGCGTAGACTAGATTAGTAAAATGTACATTAATTTTTTTAGGGAATTGGAGTTTAGTGTGCCTACAGTGAGTCAAAATTGAGTCAACACCTAAAATCTTGAGCAAAAATTGGCTAAAAATATTGGGTTAAAAGAGAAGTAAAACCTACGGCAGCGTGATATTAAACTACTCTTAACAGGTTTCAAAATTTTAAGCAGGATCTCTCGTTTATTGCTGGAGTTTGAAAATATATTGGTTTTGAGATTTAATTTACTTTTAAACATAATTGAAAACTACAATAACGAACAAACTAAATTGAAATCCAAAGTTCCTTCTTCACTTGAATCGAACTTATCAACAACCACGTTGTCAAAAACCATTGATCTAAAAAATTCGAGACGGCACAAAAACTCATGTGCATGTTGAACTAATAAAATTGGTAGTATTAGGCAACGTCCTTCTTTGTCCATCTTGAAATTCAAACACCTAATACTTTCAAGGATCAATGCAGTCCACCTAGCAATGTGAAAGTGGGCATGTTTTGAATCATTCATTTCTTTAGTGTGAATGTCCAAGTTTTCAAAATACACAACCAAATTTTTAAAGGGACAAGAGGTGGAAAATGTTCTAATTTTGGAGACAATCCTTGTTCTTCCACTACCACAATAAATTTGACAATATCCCTCCCATTTGGGGTCGTGGTCTGTGCTTCGTCATTCAAACCCCATTATCTAACTATTCTAGGATCCAAAAAAGGGGAAAAAGAAAATTACAATATCCAGAATATTCGTCCCATTTATTCTTAAAATTCAAAAGAAACTCGAAGACCAGTACTATTTCCTCCGTGCAATTCAAAGAAAAAAAAAATGAGGAGAAGAAGAAATATGTTCTCCGTCATTGCCGTAATTATCGGATAAGATGTAATGAATAAGTTAAAAAGAAGTATATATATATATATATATAATAAAGTGTAGCAACACATGGCTCTTGTGGGAATCGTTTGACTTATACGTGACGTGTTAGTGTTCCTTGTTTTCACACTTCTCTGAAAATTTATTTATTATTTTTACAATTATTTGTGATGAATTTTAAAATTTTAAATGCTCTTGTTCAGCTTTCAAAAAAGTGTAAAGCAGAATAGAGATTCGCGTTCGGCCGTTGATTGCGGTTGGGATTTTAGAATAAAGTGTTCCCTTCTCAAAGGGAGTCACTTGTTGACCAACTCTCTTTTTGGTTTTTGGCATTTTTCTTAGTTGTTCTATATAGAAAGCATGAGGAGACCGCAATAACAACGTATAGAAAATGATTCTTGTTTAGATAACCTCGTACGTTGAAAAATTTTTGAGTTAAAATACGATATATATAAATAAAATTATTATTAAAGTAAACTTAAAAGAAAAATTGTACGAATGATAAAGTTGCACCTACATATTTTCACGAGGCACAGCACGATATACTTGAAAGTTGAACTTATTGTCTGTAAAACCTTGAGCTGTCTTGAGATAATTGAATTTACTGTTGATTATCTTTCAGCTTTGATTATCTTGAGCAATTGAGCGAGAAGGTGTTTGATATACGTCTATATTAATAAAGAACTGTAATTGCATTTTCTCCAAGATTTGAAAGTAAAATTACGGCTAGGTTTAGTTACTGAAAGGGATATCCATCTATTTATATTTAGTACCCTCTGTCTCACATATATGATATATTGTCCACTATTTCTTTTTGAGTTGTCTTAAATATATAGTCTTATATTTCTTAATTATTAAGAAGTCTCATTTACATCGTTAGAGCATTCATATTGGTACTATTAAATTTAATTATACACATAAGTAATAAAGTAGAGTTTTAGTAATTGTTAAATGTCATGTATAGCTATTGATTTTTAATATATTGATCGTGTCAAATTAACCATTACAATACAATTTAAATTAAAAGTGGGTCATAAATAAAGTGATTCAACTAAAGAAAATAAAGATGATTGACCATATAAGTTGTTAAAATTGTTGTTAATTTTAACAACAAAGTTAATAAGTTGTTAAAAATGTTTCTTTAACAACTTTATTAGCATCACTAATATAGTTACATTTTTGAGTTGCTAACTAGCAGTCTCATTAACAACTTAGTTTAACACTATGAATATAAATGCTCTTATAACTATCAATTTTAAACTCTATTAATTAAACACGGGTAACTTATGAAAATGGATTATAAAATATGTCTTTCCATTGTTATTCTTAATTTGTGTGAAAAAAAAAAGTGAAGTGGATCACATATTTGGAAGGGCGGGGTAGAAATTTACTAGACACCAATTTTTTTTTTTTTTTTTTTGACTTTTTGGAGAGTGCAAAAGCCAAAATAGAGTCTTCATTTCTTTTCGTGGATTAGGCCGTTGATTGCGATTGATTTTTGGGAATAAAGCGTTTCCCGGAGGAACCACTCATTTGAGGAAGTGTACGTTTTGATCCTTGTGGCTTTTAAGCCTCTTTTGCAATTTCTCGAAGAAAATTGTTTTTTTGAATGGGAATTTAGAGATGCCCAACTTTAGGCCCGTGTAGCTTGACTTGGCAAGTTTAAAGTACAACAAATTTCAAGCCAACGCATTTAAGGTAAGCTTATGATGTGGTGAATTTATCAAAGAATTCTCCATCTCAACTCTCAAGTTGTATATCCAAACCCATGTGACGCATCTTTGCTAACTTCTCCCACTAATTTCGTGATTGTCGACCAATTTTATTGTTTTTTACCTATCTTTTTTACAAGCGTACTTGATCTTTAACTCTTGTTATCCAATAATACGTGTCAATGGCATTGTTATGAAGTTTGATGGAAACTCCAATGCAATCTACCACGTACCACATAGGCATTAGGATTTCAATCTCCCGCTTTGATCTTAAGTGAACAAATCAACAAGTGTCGATTCATACGTATTTATAGGAATTATTTAGGGTTATAGCAAATCAAGCATGCTATTTAAATCAATCTAGATTCATATATACGGATCAAATCTTACACAGTTTATTGTAATGTAAGATTTGATGAGATTTTCCAAGATTTATTTATGAATTTATATGAAGATTTCTTTACGCCCTGAAAGATTGATCTGTCATGTAAATCATGTGGGAAATTACTTGAGATTTTGCATATATTTTTGTATTTGGAGGTCCTGACTAGAAATTGGAGCTGATTAAATCAATCCCACTGTCAAGACAATTATTATATTTTCCCGTAGCTTAACCTACGAAACACCCTTTTTTTCTAAGCAAAATAATTTCAAGTTGAGCTATTCCCCACCCCCCCCCCAATTTTTACCTTGAAAAGAATTACTGTTTTTACTATTAAATATATAGTACATTTCAATTTTTTTCTAATTTATTTGTATAAAGCTAATCTCAAATCTCAAATGCTTTAAAATGGGTTCTGAGTAATTTTTTGGCAACGGAATTGTTATTTCATGCACAATTTTTTAATTGCACAATTAAATCCTTAATATTTTCTATGTTCTTATTATGAGTCTTCTAATCGATAAATTACCCTATAAAATATATTCAAATGTTCTATAAATGACTAAATTTGCTTTAAAACGAGGGACAAGTATTTTGTGTAAATGTTCTATTTAACGTGATTTTTGCTGTTATTATTATTTTGTTTATCTAAACTTTTATATGCAAATAAGTTTATTTAATGAAGCTCTAGGTAAATTGTTGTTTTTCGGCTAAAAATGAGATTAAGAGTATCTCCACTACAGATGTATAGTTTCAACGTGACATAGAAAAGAGAGATAGACACATAAAATGTAAAAATTTCAATTTTCTTTCTTCTTTCTTACATTTTTCTCTCTTTATTTTCCATTTTCTCTCCACAATATCTTTGAAAATGTCTAGTTTTAGAAATTGTCAAGGATATTGTGAAGAAAATATGGAAAATAAAGAGAGAAAAAGATACTCTCACCGTCCTATGAAGACTATGTATTTTTTATTCGTCTCAAATTATAGTTATTTTCTTTAGTTAATTTTTTAGTTTTTTATATATCCTTATTTAATATGTATTGTTATCAATATCTAGAACTATTGAAGTGTAAAAATAATTAAATAAAGGAGTATATTAAGAAAAACATTCTTAAATTTCACTTTGTCAAAAATATTAATTGTACTTTCTTAATTTATGCGAAAATTAGAAGGAGACTATTTTTATGAGACGGAGGGAGTAAGAAAGAAGAGAGCAAAAATTGCAATTTGTAATTTTTATATGTCTATATATCTCCTTTATGTCGCTTTAAGACTATACATTTACATTGGAGATGCTATAGCTATCAGGTACGAAATGTATTAATTGATTAGAAGTGCGATCTTAAAAAATTTAGCAAAATGATGTTGAGAATTTAAGCAAAAATAAGTAAAGTTGAAGGTCTAGTATAAATATAATTTTAATTATCTATAAATGTTACTACTTTTTTTTTCCCCAATTAATTATAATTTATGTATTTTTTATATTAAACTAGGCATGGTCAAGACAGATATCACACGTATACAATGGTCCAGTTTTTACCAGATGCACAGTAAAATAAATTGAAGTAGAAGGTGTCGGTGGTCATTTTAATATGTGAATGCCAGTTACCAAATTAATGGGTTTGAGTGTTTTTTGTCGGGTTGTCGAATCATATCAAATGAAATATCAGGTGGGTTGGGTTGTCTTCCTCGGTAGTAATATATTTCAAAAATAATTTTCAAGATAAAAATTGATTCTCACGTGGTGATATTGTAAACTCACAATAATTTATGGAATTAATTTTTTAAGATTGCTGTGATAAGAAGTTGGGAAGAAATGCCAAAATTTTTAGTATTGTATTTCTTCTTTTTTTTTTCAATCTTTGAAAACTCGTGAAAAGCATGATATGATCAATAAAACTGTCTGTTTGGTGATACTCTAATTTAAACCGTTTAATGATGTAAGGACTAAAGAGGGTAAAGGCTTACGGTACCAAATTAAAAAGGACGGCAAACAAATTTTATCACGTACGTTATCTCAAGTTCGTCAAGTTATATTCAAGTTACTAAATATGGACCTATTTTTCTCATTTCTCTCACTTTTATGTCATTCCAATTATATCAAGCTCAATTAACGGTGTAAGTGATTGGGTTTGATTAGTTGAAAAGGATGGCTAACCAACCTTGTGAAATGTTTTGTTTATCAAATTTCATTTCATCTCAATACACGTTTTATTGATCCAAAACTCTAAAAAGGTCTAAAAGCACACGTAGGGCTCATACGGACTCTACTTTTTTCCAACTTTCAGAAAATTCATCGAGCCATAGAGTTAAGCAGTTCCCAATTATAATAAAATTTTAGAAAGTATTTAACTTCAAAGTTATAAATAAAGCATTTAGCACTTTATAAAAGCGAACTCATCCCAATTTACAAAAAAAAAAAAATTCTAACTAAATGGCAAAACGAAGACGTTAACTTTAGATATTAAACGAGCTTTGCTTGACACTAATAGGTTTTATACACCAAATGTCTAGTACCGTGAGTGTATTAGACGGTGATTATGACATAATATCATCTAATAATGTAAGTACATCACTACTTTCACAAATCACATTAATAGTTGGTATCATTATACCAGAAAGATTGTTTGGTGATGTAATGACACTCGACATCTAGTACTTGATCAAATTAGGCCTTGGCAAATCCAGCTAGTCCAATCAATTGTTGTGTCTAAAGCTTGTATTTCTATTATAGTCAAGGAGCAGTGTTCGAAAGTGTTCTGGAGTTTTTTTTATAGAAATTCTCATGTTATGCATCTTGTATGGATGCACATCATATAGACTTAAGAAGCACATAGCATGTATCATTTCAAGCCACATGAAATCGAAAAGTTTCTTATAAAACCGTCAAAATGGTTTTTTTAACATTTTTATATAGCTGAGATCTAAATGTTTGCTTGAGACATTTGTCCATACACTCGATTAGAATTAATTTGTATAAGACTAGAGTCCAAGCAAAATGGGGACACACAAGAAGCCGTTCACTGCAGCTTTTTGACATTTTTCCCACTCTAAAATTTCATCTTTCTCAATTTGGTAACTGTACAGTGTAGAAATCAGTTAATATTACAAAGTTGTCTTTATTACATTTGTAAACTAATCAAACCTTAACTAGAAAAACATGATTAATTGAATCAATTGTAATATAATTTGGACTTGTCCAAATTGCGATTTGAAATGAGTAATGCTATGTAACACAATTAGTGTTTGACACCATATCAAAGTGACATTAAATGATAAGTTGAATTAAGTGATTAATTTATTTATTCATTTAATTTCACTTATTATTTAATGTCATATTGAATGTCATCTAAGTTAGTGTCAAACACCAGATTAATTTATTTATTTATTTAATTTCATTTATCATTTAATGTCACATAAAATGTCACCTAAATTAGTGTTAAACACCGCTAGTGCTATATTAAATGTTACCTAAATTAGTGTCAAACACTGTTGGTGTTATATAACATTATTCATTTGAAATCGTTAGTAAAGATTCAGCGCCGACCCTTCGTAGAAAAAGCGCCGAACGATCGGACGTGCCTCTGCCCCCTCCACATAATTATTGATTTTGAAAGAGAGTAATATTGCGTTATTGGTCCTTATTGAGTCGATCTATTTGCAAATTAGTCCATATTACTTTTTTTTTGTAATTTAAGTTTAAATTAAAAATTAGCCCAAAACTTAAAACTATCATGTGATTTTTCATATCCATTTTTACTTTTTTTTCCTTTGGGAAGAAAAGTTTATTTCATTTAATATCGTAAGATTGATCCACTAATAAATGATACAATAAGATATCGTATAGGACGCCAAATTGTGGTAACCCCGTTCATGTCTCTAGAATATATGAAAACAAGTGCCAATAATTAACTAAGCAAATCAATAATATCATTAAAGCGTATAGAATATGGTCTAAACTCCATGTTGTGATTAACTTTACACCACTTGAAGTGTATCAATAGCTGCACTTTAAATCTCAAGATTTGCTTCTTTCATCATTTGGAATTCATATCACATTAAACATGCCTCAACAACAATCAGTGTGGCTTCCATGCAACCTTGTTGTGTATGCTGACATTTGACCTTCAACATCTCTTGTACATCCACCCATTCTTATGAAACCTTCACGAACTTGTCACATCCGAGTACAACAACAAACTGTTACTATAGTTCCTCTACCATTTCGTCTATCAACATGATATTTAACTGATCACAACAAACCAGCATAGTTGAGTTTAATTTTAATTTAAAAAAAAAAGGACCAACAACTTAGATTTCAAAGTTTTTTTTTTTTTTTGGTGGTATCAACTCTATTTCTATATTTCCTCTCAAAAAAAAAAAAACTCTATTTCTATATTTTGTTGTTCATTTTTTAAATGGTTGTTAGGCCTCAATGAAAAACAGAAAATAACAGAGAGAATAAAGAAAGAAAGAAAAGGAACGATTTCATTTGTTGAGTTGATTGTGAATAGAAATCAAATGGCCTTGGTAAAGGGCAATGATGACACTCAAACACGGTAGCATCTCGAATTATTGTTGAATTCATAAACAGGTAAGAGACGAGTTGACCAATTAAAACATCGTAGTAACTAAAGAAGTAAAAACATGATTCTTGTAGCTAAACAATCAACTCAAGGTTTATTTAACTTTTAGTGATAGTATTTTTTTTTTTTTAATTCAACTCATGGTTTTTTCCCCCTTTTGAATCTATTACAGTAATATTCCCTCAACAATATTGACTTCACATTTAAGAGAAAAACTACAAAATACGTGCTCCAATGAACACAAACTTGAAGGGACACATTGTCTTCGACTCATGACAATATTATATTCTTCCCATTTCCTCATTGAAAATGGACGAGTATTGAGACTTAAATTTGTGCCAAAAGAACAAAAGGGGAACAATTAGAGATCAAGTTGCAACAAGTTCATAATTGGAGAACAAATTTGCAAATTTTATTTTATTCCAGAAATTCAGAAAATAAACCGCATTTATTAATGTTTGCCCATTTTCAGTTCAATTGGCACCTTCCTTCCCCACTCCCTCCATATATACGAGCTTTTGCTCTTCATCTCTCCTCCATATTTCCTCCCCTCTCTCTCTTTCCACATTTCCCATTAGGCCTCGTTTCTCTTCTAGTTTATCAGAATTTTTAGCTGATAAACTAAATCCAAACCCCTGCATTTTGTTTATACACACACACATATAAAACCGTCTGTTTTCAATTATCACAGACAGATCTTTATAGTGAAATTTCCAGAAAGCCATTTGAGTTTTTTCATCAAATTTGCGTTGGAATTTCAATGGAGAAATCAATGAGACTCTGTTTTTCAATTTCCCCTCTGTTTTTGGTACTAATTGGGATTCTTCCTTTTGCATTGGGCGGCCATGACTATAGCGAAGCTCTTACGAAGAGCATTCTCTTCTTTGAAGCCCAGAGATCTGGTTACTTGCCCCATAACCAACGAGTTGAATGGCGTGGTAATTCCGGACTCAGTGATGGGAAAATTAATGGGGTACGGTTTCTTCTACTGCAAAATTGCTTATAGTTTCTAGTTCTATACATTTTTGTTTATATTCACTGTTTAGTGTGAGCTCAGTGCGACTCAGAAGTCGTTTTGCAGGTCGACCTTGTAGGTGGATACTACGATGCAGGGGACAACGTGAAATTCGGGCTACCAATGGCATTCACAATTACAATGATGTCTTGGAGCGTAATAGAGTATGGGAGGCAAATGGGTTCTAGTGGAGAACTTAACCATGCCTTGGATGCCATTAAATGGGGCACTGATTACCTAATCAAAGCTCACCCTGAGCCTAATGTTCTTTATGGAGAGGTTGGAGATGGAAACACCGATCACTACTGCTGGCAAAGGCCGGAGGACATGACCACCTCCAGGGCAGCCTATAAGATCGACCCCAGCAACCCGGGATCTGATCTCGCCGGTGAAACTGCTGCCGCCATGGCTGCCGCGTCTATTGTCTTCCGTCGCTTTAACGCCGCCTACTCTGATGAGCTATTAAAACATGCTTACGAGGTTAGCTAATTAAGCTCTCATAGTGCTTGACTGCTTTTTTTTTTTTTCCCAAGCATAGTGCTTGACTGTTTGTTAGTTGAATTTGACTGTATTTAATTAAAAAAAAAAAGTTAAAATATCGTTTAATGTAGGGTAAACTTTTCAACGGTCTATACCATGTTGGGGGCGTATAATCGCAACTGGTTGGGAAAGAGTAGGTTAGCGGAATTGTCGCAGTTATTCGGTAGTTATGTTTCTTTATCTTCTTGTCAGGTAGGTTGTTGTCGGCGTAGAACAGCATTGGGCCACCACATTTATTAGCAAACTCTGTGAAATAATTAACAAAATAGACCGGAATGAAAACAATCATTTTAGAGCATTTATATTAGTAGTGTTAAAATAAGTTATTAATAGAATTGTAAGTTAACAACTCAAAAACAACCTGCATTATTATTGTTAAAGTAGTTGTTAAAAGCATTTAATTTAACAAGTTGTTAGTTTTACTGTTAAAATTAACAGTAAATTTAACACTTTATGTAGTATTATTTCTTCTTTTTTATTTGAATTAAATTGGGATTGACCTACTCTTTGACTATTGCATTGATAATTAAATTTAACACTTTTAGTTAGAATCAACAATGTGGCACAAATTAATAGTTAAATTTAACTTGTTTATGTGTCATTTAACAATGACTAAAAACTCTACTTTTGCTTATAGGGATAGTTAATTTTAACTCTATTAATGTGCTCTTAGAGAGATGTTCATCTAACATGAAAAAGTGACATACTTAATTGTCAATCATGTGTTAGATGATTGTAGGTCTTCAAACTAGTCTTTTTATAGAGTCCATTGTACACGTGAACTCCTGCCACGTTATACCGTGGACTCTATAACATAGTGTTTAATGGACACCATAAAATATGTGGTATTCAAAACTATTACTTGTATATAAATAACTAATCTATATTTATCAATTAACCTATGTCAACTAATTTATGTTAGATAAATATGCCTCTTAAAATTACTTTGAATGAAAAAATGAGACTTTAGGATGAATAGTCTATTGGTTGTCAAAATGGAAGTCGGGCCTTTTTTTTGCCCCTTTTTTCCCCTTCTAAAATAAGTATGTTCTACAACTTCGTCTGACATGTTGTAAGACGGAAATCTTGTTTTTGAAAGTGGCATGCCATGTTAATTGCATGTTATCTTCCTTCGGTAGATCTGGTGTATCCTCAAGTCTCAACCGTTAGATTACAGGACCACAAAGAATTAGGCCATGTGGCACTGTCTCTTTGGTTGTATTGTACCCACAAGAACACCAACTACATACATTAACTTTTGTATTCCCAGATTACCCTTCATTTTTGGCTATAGTGCTCTTTATCGTGCTTTCTAACAAGTTATTTTTGGGTTTAGCTCTTCGATTTTGCGGACAAATACAAGGGCAAATATGACAGTAGCATCACTGTGGCACAGAAATACTACCGTTCCGTCAGTGGATACGCGGTATGTGATTTCACCCGTTATTTAATTTGATAACACACTGCAATTCATCATAATTGAACAATTTGTTTGAAAATTGTGAAAATCTTCATGAAACATATTATCGATGTTAAAGCCTTCAGGTAGATGATCAAGCAAAAAAGCAAAACATCAAACTTGGTTGGTTGTGCCAGGGATTCCAAATTAATAACATTTTAAGAAGAGATGGACCTGCTTGCTCTTTTTTAAACATTGAGGACAAACTTCTTATTGGTTTAATACATTGGAAACCAATTTGTGCAATTCAACAAGAAATGTTAATAATCTCAAATTGTTGATTCTAGTTCACATTTTGCTTTTGGTGAGTATAGGATGAATTACTGTGGGCAGCTGCATGGTTATACAAGGCATCAGACAATGAATACTACTTGAACTACTTGGGGAACAATGGTCATGCCCTTGGCGGCACTGGTTGGGCCATGACAGAGTTTGGTTGGGATGTTAAGTATGCTGGTGTTCAGACATTAGTTGCAAAGGTAAATTTATCTCCGCTTATGCCTGTGTTCGTGAAGATACTTATTTTGCTAAACATAAATGTTAGTTCAATGCTGGTCTGTGTCTATATAAACCAGTTCTTGTTCGGCCTTGCCAGTTAGTATCTAATTTAAATTTGATCATCTTGCAGTTTCTAATGAAAGGAAAAGGTGGACATTACGCACCAGTGTTTGAACAGTATCAGCAAAAGGCTGAGTTCTTCATGTGTTCTTGCCTTGGAAAGGGCACTGCAAATGTTCAAAAGACTCCAGGAGGGCTCATTTTCCGGCAGAGGTGGAACAATATGCAGTTTGTAACAAGTGCTTCATTCCTTCTCACTGTCTACTCCGACTATCTTTCCTCTGCTGGCAAGTCCCTGAAGTGTGCTGCCGGCAATGTTGCTCCCTCTGAGCTTCTATCTTTTGCTAAATCTCAGGTGCAACTTTACTCTAAAAACTGATAACTCCTTCAACTTAGTTTTCATAATGGCTGAAATGGTGGAATGGATAGACATGAAAAAGGAAGAAACTGAATTCTCTATTTTTTTTCTTTTTTTTTTTTTTTTTTGGGTAACGGAAGGTTGATTACATTCTTGGAGACAACCCAAGAGCGACAAGTTACCTGGTTGGATATGGAAACAATTATCCACAGCAAGTTCACCACAGGGCTTCTTCCATTGTCTCCTATAAGGTCAACCCTACATTTGTTAGTTGCCGAGGAGGTTATGCTACTTGGTTTAGTAGGAAGGCAAGCGACCCAAATCTACTAACTGGTGCACTTGTTGGAGGACCTGATGCATATGACAACTTTGCCGATCAAAGAGACAATTATGAACAAACCGAGCCTGCTACCTACAATAATGCTCCCCTGCTTGGTGTATTAGCAAGGTTACATGGTGGAAACGGCGGATACAGCCAGCTCCTTCCAGGTATATTTAATTCATTGACTTGGGTTCTTGCAAATTCAGAAATTTATATAGCCTTTGCTCACAAGACTTGAATAATAACTGTGTACTGTCTGTTTCAGTGGAACTTCCTGCACTTAAACCAGTTACTTCCCAGCCAAAAGCAGCTCCAAAACCAGAATTAACTCCAGCTCCAGGTAACATTATGCTTCTTCATAAGGGCATAATAATCCCATAAAAGAATAAAATTTTGTACATATTGTTGGTGCAACATATCTTTCCACAAATGATATATCTGACGGGAACGCAAATGTTTTGCAGCATCATCTTCCAGTCCTATTGTAATTGCACAAAAGGTTACGACTTCATGGGTTTCCAAAGGAAAAACTTACTACAGATACTCCATAATATTGACAAACAAGTCTTCCAAAACCTTGAAAAACTTGAAGCTATCGATTTCCAGGCTCTACGGTCCTATTTGGGGTCTGACAAAGTCCAGCGATTCCTACTCTTTTCCAGCATGGATCAACTTGTTGCCTGCAGGAAAAAGCATGGAATTTGTCTATATTCACTCTGCTTCTCCAGCAGACGTATCAGTCTCAAGCTATACCCTTGCCTGAGACAAGGGCGGCGATATATACTACATAAAGAAGTTCACATAGCTTATGCAGCCATACAATACCTACTCTAAAAAAGACCCGTGGTTTTTTTTTTTTTTCTTTTTCAAACATGCTTTAAGTTTCAATTTCCAGTTGAGTTGTAATATCAGTAGGTTTTTCAGACAAAATACGACCAAATGAGGTTGAAGACTGGACGAAGAAAGGAGTGATGAGATGACATAAACGGGGTGCTCATCCTCTTTCTTCTCCACTTCATTAGACAGAGATAGATTGAGAGAGTGAGAGACAGTAGAGAATGAGATGAGGAGAAGCAAAGGTCAAACTCCTCTATCAAATTCTAGTCTTTTCTTTCCTTGCATTCCCTCTTTTTGTGTTGGGATGTTGTAAGCTCTACAACATTTCTCTTATTGCAATGAATATAATTTGTGCAAAGTTATAATTTTTGAGTAATTTGTACTTTGTGCCGCATCTCGATCGCATAGTATATGTTTGCCAATATGACACCATAGCCAAAATGAAGACTTCCACAATGACCAGGGATCCAAGCAATCTCCAATGTCTAGTCTAACTTACCAAACACAATGTGAATATTCAAACGAACAAAGTCTTCCATTTCAAAAAAAAAAAAATGTAAAAAGATTTTCACACCAAACGTCACTCCAAAGGAAACAAATCAAGCCTATATAAACACGACACATCTCAAGTCCATTAATGGCTTCATCTAGGTGCAACGAGCGGCAACTCTTCTCATCCTGCCAATTCAGGACCCTCTACAGATATCTCAAGCGATAAGTCTGTGCCATATACAATAGTCCAAAGCATCATATCAAGAACGAGAACTCCAACCACGGTTTTAAGACTTGTATCATTAGAATGTAGTTTGAGTTGAAATTATCACCAAGTCATAGAGACCCGAGCTCACTTAAATGTCAAGATCTCAAATATAAACACGCCATTATCGCCGTGAAAAATCTCTGGCACTATTAGCTACAATTTGGAAGTTGGAACCTAGTACTGCACCACTAAACTTCTTATGAGACATCTCCAGGTCAATGATATTGAGATATCACTAGACATTTTACCATTAAGGCTCACACACTATATGATCTCAAGCATCAAACCTGAAACCAAACACAAATATGAGAAGGTAACGACGACGAGAAGTAACAGGGTTGATTCAGTCGAGTTGGATGATAATGATACTGATATTGTCTTTGCTTCCCTTAGCAATGGCCAACTCAGCTAGTAACGTTGCTGCCTCATTCGTACCACTTTCCTCTTGAGACGGCCTCATAACTTGTTCATGGAGGCATTTTCCTACGACTTCGCATGCCACCTCATTGGAGACTACATCCCATAAACCATCTGTTGCCAATATAAGGAAGTCGTCTGACTCTTTTCTTTTGTATACAGTGACTTCCTGGTTGGGAATTACATAGGGCTTCAGACGATGGTTACCTGCAATGGAATAGTACTTTAATGGAGCTTTAACATTCATTCTATATACATTATGATTTTCCAAAGAACATTCGACAAAAAACTCCAAAATTTCAGCTGAAAACTGCGAAAGGAAGAGAAGAAATGAAGGCAACAAGGCAGGCTGATTACTCCAAGATAAGTCTAATTCGATACATTCTTCAAAAAGAGAAGTCCAATATTTCTGTAACTCTACAGGGTATTAAGGCCGGAGAGATTAAGTTATTGGGGTTCAACATGTTGAGAAGGTAAAGTGATTAGCTAAAATTAATTCCTACCAATTACATCGTTTTAAAGCTGAAATAAATTCCAAAAAGAGAAATAGTACCTAGGCATCTTGAACTAGAAAGCACACCTTCAACTCGCCATTCATTCCAATTGATGATATTTCCATTTGCAGATTCAATCCTCTCCTTCTCGTCAGGTCTGTCAGGCTACATTAGAGGCCAAAGACAAGTATATTTTTCTCAGCAAATAAAAAGCTCACTCATTAGACGGGATTAAGACATGAACCCACGTACAAGGAAGCTGTAATTATATAATAATAATAATAATAATAATAATAATAATAATATGAACTAATTAACTAAATATCAGTCCTCTCTAACAACTAGAATCTTGTAAAACACATTGTCCAAAACGATCTATAATAACATATAACGCATACTAGATATGCCTTACATTAATTACAACTTCAAGCAGAGTCCGTTTTCTACTATCATCATGTTAAAATCGTGCTATATAAGCAACATGGGACTGAAGGGAAAATCTAAGACATTGTGCTCCATTTAGTACTCGAAAAAGCTCTCTAGCCTCAAACCTTGTAAAAGCTCAAAACTTTACTATGTTTCGGCCTGATCACTCAAGCTCGTAAAAGCTTAGAATTTGCACAATCAAAAAAATCATTGTAGAAAAAAGATATATATATATATATATATTTACCTTATGATCCCTTGACAATGGCAGAGCAATACCACCGGACAAAGAACCGCCCGAGAATCCCTACAATTTGTCACCACCACCACCTCCTCCCCCACCAGAACCACCAGCACAGTCGATCCTACAACCGTCTCCGGCGCTAGAGGCTCACCATCGTCCTTCTTCACCTAATCATCTCCATCCATCTCCTTCGCCACTACTTCATCCATACTTCTGAAGCATTTCATCATCAATTTCTCCCAATCCAAACTTTTCCTCTCCTTCTCTGCATCTTCTATATGTTTATCGAGACACTTGTGCAACCTCTCACTGCATATCTCCGCCGAAATAGAACCGCCATGGCCATCATAAGCGGCGAAAAAAACATATTCTCTTTCGACGTTTCGCGCTGGTGACACCGATATTGCATCCTCCACCACTCTCCTCCGCCCCATCATTGATATGTGGCCGAACTTCAAACCGTCCACCGCAAGACCGGTCTCCCCCGCCGGTTCACTGCAGAAAGAGTCGGCTTCGTTAGTATCCAACGTGGAGTGTTGAGATTTCCCTCTTTCCCGGTGAAGCTTTAACTCCATTTTGGCGGGAAAATTACCCGTCTTACCCAGTCCGGCGACATTTTGTTGCCACCCACTTTTGCCGGTCAATAATCAGTGCACTTTAGTTGCAATTAATTAATTTTCCGGTATAAATTTTCTCCTGCAGGGGAATTTCGATGGCGGTCTAATGTAAATGGCGGCTACCGGCGCCCGTCTAACTAATATATTTTTATTATTAGAGAAGAGTCCGGTTATGGTACAGAGAGAAAATCTACGTTCATTCTGAATTTGTTGTAGGGAGAGAATTTATCGATGACAAGTTATGGTTTGCCGCAGTGAACACTGATCAATGATCATGGCAATTGGAAAAGAAGACAATGACATTATGGGAAGAAGATGACATCGCGAATTTTTAAAGATAGACAAGTACTCAGCGACGATCTAAAAATTTTATTGAACACAGGATGTAATTAAAAAATTAATTTAACTTGTTAATAAAGTGATGCAGAAAGCCTCAAACATGAACAAATCAATGAAACGAAGAAATCCTCGTTTCTTGATTCTGGAAATAAAACTGGTTGATATCTCAGAAAAAAAAGCTGTTCAGCAAAAGATGATCCTGTCATGTGTAATGTAATACAACAACTATAAAAGATAACTGATCTTAAACGGCATCGTAGTCCTACGCGTTATATTAAAATAAAGAAAGTAAAATATCACTACTTAATTAAAGAAAGAAATAGATAAATAAATAATATAAGAGTAGTGTTATTTAGCGTCATTGGTGCTTGGCACCATATCAATATGACATTGAATGATAAGTCAAATCAAGTGGGTCCTTTATTCATGCATTTAATTTCACTTATCATTCAATGCTACATTATTTGCCACATAGACTGGTGCCAAGCACGACTAGTTCTACATAGCATTATTCATAATATAATAATTCAAATAATATGCATTTGATGGTCCACTGAGCTCCTGCGTCATGAAGCCTAACCCGTTTAGGGAGATCTCAATTGCCGGCATGTCGTATTTTCTACATTTATTATTTGCAGCATGTAGTCTCCTTGAGGGTGTATAGTTGAGTTTCTTGGCCTGGTATTTTATACACAGTACAAAAGTGTAATTATACCTTCAAAAAATATTTGAGTAATTTGCAATAAAGGCCTCCAACCTTTGTATTCATTTGTATTTTCATCCCCAACATTGAAATCTAGACAAGGAGGTCTTCAACTTTTCAAAAAGAGTAAATTTCACAAATAGACCCAACCTTTATAATTTGTATCAGTTACCTGGGTCCCCATTTTTTATTTTTTGAGCATCCAACTTTTTATAAATTTGCAAATAATGTTCCTAAACTCATAAAAGTGAGATTTATATCCTTACCCTTTATTCTTTAAATAAAAACAAAAATAATTTTCAAAATTGAAAAACAAAAAATAAAATATAAAATAATTTCTTCTTTACTCTATCTACCTAGTTATCTACTCGCACTCTGAATCCCAGTCGAAAATGGCAAAATTTCACAGCTATTTCTATCAGCAGAAGAGGAGGCTGCCAGTTTACCATCGACTCTCCCTCATTGTCGTCGAAAATGACATAAAGAAGGCAAAAAAAATTTAATAATAATAAATATAAATTTAATGTGGAAATTTGTCTTTTCGAATCATGTTAGGGTGCAATAGACAGCTAGGTAGGTAAGCTGGTGAAGAAATTATTATTATTTAATTATTTTTACTTTTAATTTTTTTGTATTTATTTAAATAGTAAGGGTACAAATGTCATTTATATGATATTATAGACTTTATGTGTGAATTTATAAAAGATTGAGATCCACAATAATGGAAAAAAAGAATGGGAGCTAACTGATACAAATTATAATAATTGAAGACCACATGTGAAATTTACCCTTCCAAAAACTGGCGCAGATCATCCAAATGTATAATTTTCAGTTAAATTAATCCTTATTCTCCATTTGACAACCAATTAAATCATATGCTATTATAATTAATCTTAAATTTCAAACTCACGTCATATATGAGCCACCTAGTGTATTTTGCACATGAACTCACGTGAGTTCATTTGTGGTCTCGTACTCCATGTGAGTAAAGGTGACTCCATTCCATCAACTTACTCTAGATCAAAACTACCTACCAGAGGAGGATTCTGAGTTGGATATATTCTCATATTGTATTGAGTAGTGCTATTTATCTAAATTGAAAATCGATCTAAAGTGTAGTAGACATTTTTACATTAGAGAATGTAAAGATAATAATAAATACATGCAGATATCCTCCATCACCATCTAATGAGAAAATACCAACTAAACTGGAGACCAGTCTAGATAAATAACATTATTATATTGTATTCTACATGCAATGTACCTAAACATTAAAACATAATATGTTCTCCTATGTTAAATATTTCGGTATATATGTATACGCATGGAACGCTTGGTAAAGAATTCATACAAGTGCAGAAAATAATATGTTTTTTACAAGGAAAATTGGAACGCTCCAGAGGATTGGTCTACAAGACAGATTGACATGTGAATGTGAGTGGCATCACATTTAAGTCTAGTAATGTTTGGTTGCATGCATGTTTCACCTTGGACTATTAGGCACTTCATGGATAAGTTGAAATTGATCTATAGCCATACACATGGCACCATACGACACTATACAGCAATGTAGTGTGTATCGAGGCACGTCGCATGATTGTGATTTCCCATGTGGTGTGCCCCAATCTCGGAAGAACTCGGGCTTCAAACTCCTTAGGTCTTGTTTTGTAAGCTTGAAGCTTTGAAACTTGTCGAGATTAACTTACCACTCCACTAACCTAAGCTTACCCGATCAAGTAGTACTTGGCTTTGATTCAAAAAGAATTCAACATCAGGGTCCCTATTTCATCTTTTAAGATATATATTTATTAAAGAGCTAAAAAATCTTATCCGCATTAATACTTTTAAAAAAGTAAATAAATAAAAATGATGTTAAAAGATCTCAGGAGATCATATCATTGTACATGTAGCCACATCAAATTGAGGCGATGTCATTTTAGAGTCTAAGATTCTCTTTCTTTCCACCTTGAATTTTGAGGAGCCCTTACTTTAATGAGTCATTCAATAAAGTGGTCTCGCCTTATTAGATAGTCATACTACGTAAGATGATGTGAATGTCATATTAAAGACTTTTACTAGAAGATGGAGTCGTGGCACATTTTACATATGTGCAAATTTACTTAGGTTAGACTTGAAAAAAAAAATATATATATATATATATATATTATTACATAATTCACACGAAAATCCAAAAATTTAGTCATCTTTTAAAAGATAACCAATTGTTTTTGTGGAAATTTTCTAAGAAGATTAATAAGGCTCCTTCTTATCTATCTCTGTAGAAGGACTCTACGTGTGTGAACTAATTGTGATCTTCTAAATATGTATGGCATTTCTTAATGTAGGATACTTGTTTGAGCTAATGCAAGCGATAAAAATATGACGGTGCCATGTCAGTAATTTAGAAGATAAAGAAAGATCATTTTGACATAATATACATACCAACGTTTTAAATCTATAGAACTGAGAGCTTTGATCTAATGTCATATGGTGTCATATGACTATGTAATGTATATCGAAGACACGTCACATAGGAAATTACAATCACGTGACATATATCGTTATACGCCACATAATTATATGACACTATATATATTTCTATATCATTTTTAACTGAATTGAATTGGCTTAATTGAAATCCAAAGACCCAACACATATCCACTCTGCCCTACCGTACGTTTGGTCGGCGCTTCACTCCATACAAAGTACAAACTGCCCAAAAGTTGTCACTATTGGGATGGGTGCGTGCATGGATATAGGAGACAATTACACCATTACTCCCCAATTTACGATTGCACTAACAAGTTGGCTCAACTTTTAATTAAAATTAGATATCCATTTTTCTAACTATAAAATCCGTCAAGGTCTTTACTATATTGTATTATTAGTCGAGCATAATAACTTCATTAAAATTGAATTTTTTTTTATTTTATTTTTTTAATTTCAATTGGTGGTAATGAAATTTGAAATCAAACGTGCTTTTTGGGAATCAATTGAATTACTTTACCATTCACTTCCTTTTTTTGGGGTGGGGGGTGCTCAAGCAACTAAGACGAAAAGTTGGGAACCAACATGCAATCCTCCCCTAAATATCTGCTAACAAAACGCAGCACATAGATAAGAATAACTTAAAGAAACAGCTTTTCTCAAAAAGAAGAAAGGGGGGGGGGGGGGGGGGGGGATTTTG
>CAVNYN010288833.1:0-20193 GCA_963692815.1 Nyctanthes arbor-tristis | reverse complement strand
GCCTACACTCTTTCCCTACACGACCGCTCTTCCGATCTCCCAAAACCTGAATACCCTATTGCACTCCGCCCAAGAAGTTGGATCCAATAACATTTGGATTCCTCAGAAGTAGTCTGACAATTCATCTTTCAACTGGCGGTTCACCTTAACCTCCTTAAAAATCATCACAAAAAATTCTTACTTGTTTTGCAAATAAATTGGCAATGCAAGAGGCTAGCTCTTAAAGCGTTGACTTCTTAATTTCTACTTTTTTATAGTAATGATGATATGCATTGCGAATAAAATGCAGAAGCTGCCAAACATATTTAAATTCTCTGGATCAAAATCTATCCTTTATTGTACGATTAAATTTCTTCCCCCATATCGCATCCTTCTCATCCAAAATTGCCTTACAAGTACCGTGGTTTTCTTCATATGTTGCCCATCCAACAAGCTGTATATGTCACTAACCTTTGTTAGAATCCTCACACTCGTATAGACTCTTCCAAAAAAAAAAATGAGTGCTTTTTGTACTTCATCAACCCTTAATATTTAGAATGATGAAATATATAATATATTGTATTTTATTATATTTTCTTATTATATGAGAATACTACTTTTTTTTTTATCTATCCTACGGTGATGACTTCACTCTCTAAATGATTTGAAAACCTCTAAGAGACTAATTCCATTATGTCTACTGAATATACTACTCTGGTCTAGATCTTCTTCTTTCTTTGTTCGCTAGCTAAAGAATGGTAAGAGGGAGGCTAGCAACTTCCATAGCTAGTCCACACTAAGAGCATCTCTAATGTAAATGTCTAGTTTTAAAGTGACGTAAAGGAAAATATAGGCACATAAAATATATAAATTTCAAATTTCTCTCTCTTCTTTCTTACCTTTTTCTTTCTTTATTTTCCATCTTTTTTTTTACACAAAGTGCTTGACACTTTCTACGGCAAGACATTGTCAAAGACATAGTGCAAAGAAAATAAAAAAATAAAGAGGGAAAAGGTAAGAAAGGAGATAAATAAGATAGAAAAAAGTGAAACGTGTATATTTTATATGTCTATCCGATCTTACGTCATTTAAAGACTACACATTTGAATTAGAGATTCTCTAAGAGAAGATCCAAAAAGATTTTATGCATATCGGTGGACAAGAAGGCTTCCATGCAAAGGCTAGAATGAGAGTGCCCCTTGCTCCTTAGTCGCCCTTAAGCCTAGCCTCAATAAGAGTGTGTTACATGATCGTGTTAAAGAAGTGGGTATGAAACAATAATGGTAAACAACAGACTGGCTAGCATGAGGAACGTACTACACTGCACTCCCGATTTGTCAGGTGTACTAGAAGAATGGCATGGACTGGCAGGAAATTCCATTCCAACACAATATATATGAGGAGATTTAACTTCTTCTAAAGTAAGGGGTGTCTCCTTCGCTTGTTTTCAATATGATTAGGCATAACTAGATTCCAAAACCTGATCCACTACCACACTCCTCCAAGAACTTGCATCGAAGCATATCTGGATTCCTCAAAAGTAGTGTGACAATTCATCGCCCAACCAGTGTTTCACTTAAACTTCATCAGCAATGATCAAATAAACAATATCCATTAAAAGTTTCAGGAAAAAATTGGTAATGTAGGAGGCCAGCCGTTGAGGCATTAAGTTCATAGTTTCTTATTTATGATAGTAATGATGGGATGCATTATGAATAAAATACATAAGCTGTAAAATATCCTTAGAATTCGCTAGATAAGAACACATTTCGCCCATCATTGTGCAGTTAACTTTCTTCCCTTATATCACATCTTTCTCTTTCAAAGCCACCCTGTGAGTACTGTCGATTGATTCCTTTGTTGCCCCATCTAGCAAGCTGTGTGTCACAAATATTTACTAGAAACCTCACACTCTCGTCTTACTCTCCAAAAAAACGAGCGCTTAATTTCAGTACTTCATCAACACACAATATGTAGAATGAAATATATATATATATTATATTATATTATATTTTCCAATTATAGGAGAATACTAATTATATAGTGTAATTTAATCTAAGGAAGGTGATACCTATGATTAGGCACATCTAGCTCCTAAAACCTAGATCTATACTGCACTCTGCCCAAGAACCTAGATCAAAGCACATTTGAAATACTCAAAAGTAGTTTGGCAATTCATCTCTCAACCAGCGGTTCACCTTAGCCTCATCAGAAATTATCACATAAATTTCCATTAACAGTTTCGGGAATAAATTAGTAATGCAAGAGGCTAGCCCTTGAGGCATTAACTTCGTTGTTTCTTCTTTTTCGCAATAATAATGAGATACATTGTGAGTAAAATGCACAAGCTGCTAAACATATTTAAAATGTTCTAGATCAAAACCCATCCATTAGTGTACGACTAATTTTCTTCCCAGATATCATATCTTTCTCCCAAAACCAACTTGTGAGTACCTTTGATTGCTTTCGTTTTTGCCCTATCTAGCAAGCTACGTATGTCACTAACCTTTGCTAGAAACCTCACACACTCATTCCGATCTCTCAAAGAAAATGAGTTCTTTCAATACGTCATCAAAACTCAAGTTTTAGAATGAAATATATGTAATATTATGTTTTATTATATTTTCTAATCATAGGATAATAGTTATTATATTGTACACTTTAATCTAAAAAAGTCATTATCTATGATCTACGTTGCACAGAAACAGAAACTGGACATGAAACGGGACATGATACAAAACAAGGAAATGTTATTTTTAGAAAATATAGGACACAAAACGCTAAGGAAAAGTTATATATATTACTAATTTAATTTTATAATTTAATATTTAACTTCAAAATACTATTAAATATTAATTATATAATCTAACTAAAATTTTAACATAAAATCATACTTATCTTAAAGTGAAGAAATTCATGTGGCGAGCGGCATTGGGTGTTCTTCCTACAGCTTATCTTTTGCATAGGAAACATGTCAGCGTGGATAGTTGTTTTTAGTCTGTACCAAAGGAGAAGAATCAATATTATAGCCTTGTTCTTTGCCCTTTTGCTCGCAAGATATGGAACTTTTCACCCTTTGGCTATGTTAGTAGCAATTTCCACAGCTTCAAAGATTGGTTAGCTCATGTATTCGTCCGACTGACTCGTTTAGATTGTGACTTTGCTGCCATGATTTGTTGAGCAATGTGAAATAATCACAATGGCATGTAAGGTAATAAACATGGCTCAGGTATTTTTGGATCAATGTATTGGAGCTCAGCTCTCACATTCATTTAGTTCTGCTAATTTGAACCCAGATGAACAGCAACTCCATAGATGGTGGAAACCAGATATGGGCCTACTAAAGATAACTGTTGACGTGGCTATTTTCGACAACCTAAATAAAACAGGTTGTGGAATGGTGATCTGAAATGAGAAGGCTTTATCTGGTTATGCCAAAGTTGGATCTTTCAATGGAGTTTTTAAGCCTAGATTAGCGGAAGCTGTAGGTGTCTGTGAAGTTCTCAACTGGATCAAAGAACTGAATTTGAACAAGGTAGTGATCGAGCTGGATGTCTTATTGGTCTACCAAGCCATAAATGATTCATCTCCCGATTTAACTCACTTTGGACTAGTTATTGATGAATGCCGCAAGCTTTGTAATGAAATATATGATATTAATATTTCTTATATTCAGAGAACTACGAACCATGTTGCCCATCGGCTAGCCAGGGCTTTTGGTTCTATGATAGACTTCTTTGAGTCGGTTGGTGTTCCCTCTCACTTTGATTGTTGACGTACTTTTTCTGATGCATTAAATGAATAAGCTTATTTCCCTAAAAAAATAACTCATAATTCACAAATTAATATAAAGAGCAAAGAATATTTTTTAGCTTTTCTTTAGTTTAATTGCAGTCACAATAAAGTTAGATATAAAATAGTTTCTACTTAAAACTCATAAATATTTAAGTTAATTATAAATTCCCTTTTAGTTAAATATAATTAAGATTTTACTTTTGTTAAATAGTTGTAAGTCAATAAGAGTTTCTTAAAATATTCTTTACAGTTTTCATGAAGTTTCCAAATTTTGTAAAAAAATACGAAACTTTTTTAGAGTTTCTGAAATGTTTCCAAAGAGTTTTTGGAGTGTTTTGGTTTTTGAAATGTTCCCAACACAAAACTCTAACCTTTTAAAAGCTTCCGTGCTTCATAGCCTATGATTAGGCACATATGGATCCCAGAACCAAGATCAACTGCTGCACTTCTGGATCCCTCAAATATAGTATGGCAGTTCAACTTGCAATTGGCCGTATATGTTAACCTTATGATCAATGGTCACATAAACTTCCATTAAAAGTTTTGGGAAAAAGTTAGTAGCGTTCGAGGCTACCCTTGAGGAGTTAACTTCCTAGTTTCTTCTTTTTAATAGTAATGATGGGATGCATTGTAAATAAAACGCAGCTACAAAATATATTAAGAACGTTGCTCTTCCGATCTAAAGCACATTTCGCCTGTTATTGAACGATTAACTTTCTTCCCTCATATCACATCCTTCCCTCTCAATACCACTTTGTGAGCACTGTCGATTGCTTCCTTTATTGCCCCATCCAGCAAGCTGTGCATGTGACTAACCTTTACTAGAGACCTCACACTCTCATCAAGGATTTCCGAAAAAGATTAGTGCTTTCGCTACTTCATCAGCACACAATCTATAGAATGAAATATATATTATATTTTATTATATTTTCTAATTATAAAAGAATAGTAATTATATAGTGTAATTTAATCTAAAGAACTTGTTAGCTGTGATTAGGCATATCTAGCTTCTAGAACCTAGATCCACTACTGCACTCCACCCAAGAGCCTGGATCTAAGCACATCTAGATTCTTACAAAAGTTATATGACAATTCATCTCTCGACCGGCAGCTCACGCTAACATCATCGGCAATGATCGCTTAAGCTTCTATTGGCAGTTTCGGGAATAAATTGACGATGTAACAGAAGCATTTACTTTATATTTTCTTCTTTCTGATAGTAATGAGGGGTGCATTTTGAATAAAACGTAGACGCTAAAATTTATTTAGAATTCTCTAGATCAAATCCAATTTAGCCCATTATGATACTATTAACTTTCTTTCCCTCATTCACTTCCTTCCCTCCCAAAACCACCTTGTGAGTACCGTCAATTACTTCTCTTGTTGCCCTGTCCAGCAAGCTGTGTATGTTACCAACTTCTACTAGAAACATCACACTCTCATCAAGACTCTCCAAAAAAAAAAAATTTTGAATGCTTTCAGTACTTCATCAACACTTAATCTGTTGAATAAAGGATATATTGTATTATATTTTCTAATTATAGGATAACACTAATTATATAGTGTAATTTGTTTAAAAAAGGCGTTTTCTACGATTAGGTACATTAAGATCCAAGAACCTAGATCCGCTACTGCGCTACGCCTTAGAACATAGATCGTAGCATATCTGGATTCCTCAAAAGTTGTCTAACAGTTCATCTTTCAACCGGGGCTCACCTTTACTTCATATCAACACTAATCACATGAACTTCTATTACCAATTTTGGGAATAAATTGCATATTACGAATAAAATGCAAGCTACAAAATATATTTAGAATTCCCTGTATCAAATCTCGTTTCGTGCATTATTGTACGATTAATTCTCTTCCCTCATATCATATCCTTCTCTCCCAAAATCACTTTGTGAACACCATCGATTGCTTCCCTTGTTACCCCATTCAGCAAACTGTGTATGTCACTAACATTTACTAGAAACCTCACACTTTCACCAAGACTCTTCCAAAAATATGAGTGCTTTCAGTACTTCATCAACACTCCATCTGTAGAACCAAATATATATTATCTTATATTTTGTTATGTTTTCTAATTATACGAGAATACTAATTATATAGTGTAATTTAATCTTAGGAAAGCGTTACCTAGGATTAGGCACATTTGGGTCCCATCACATGGATCCACTACTGCATTCCGCACAAGAACCTGGATCCAAGCACATCTAGACTCCTCAAAAGTAGTATGACATTTCATCTTTCAATAGCAGTTCACCTTAACATCATTAACAATGTCGCATAAACTTCTATTTGCAGTTTCGGGAATAAATTGGTAATGTGACAGGCCAACATTTGAAGAGTTTACTTCACAGTTTCTTCTTTTTTATAGTAATGTGGGATGTATTGCGAATAAAATGCAGAAGCTAAAAAAATATATTTAGAATTCTTTATATCAAAACTCATTTTGCCCATTATTGTATAAGTAATTTTTCTTTTCTCATATCACATCCTTCCCTCTGAAAACTACCTTGTGAGTACCGTCTATTGGTTCCCTTTTTGCTGCATCCAGAAAGCTATGTATATCAGTAACCTTTACTAGAAACCTCACACTCTTGTCAGGACTCTCCCAAAAAAATGAGTGATTTTGGTACTTCATCAACACTCAATCTATTAAATGAAATATATATTATATTATATTTTCTAATTATAGGATAATACTAATAATTATATTGTCTAATTTATTTGATTTAAAGAAGGCATTACCTATGGTTATATACATCAAGATCGCAAAACCTGTAGAACATGGATTGAAGCACATCTAGATTCCTCAAAAGTTGTCTAACAATTCATCCCTCAGCCGGGGTTCACCTTAACTTCATCAACGCTGATCGCATAAACTTCTATTAGTAGTTTTAGGAATAAATTTGGTAATGTTAAAAGCCAACCCTAGAGGGGTTTATTTTATAGTCTTTTCTGTTTGATAGTTTTGATGGGATGCATTGTGAATAAAACACAAAAGTTACATAATAAATTTAGAATTCCCTAGATCAAAACCCATTTTGCTCATTATCGGATGTTTAACTTTCTTTCCTTATATCACATCCTTCCCTCACGAAGCCACCTCGTTATTACCGTCGATTCTTCCTTTGTTGCTCTATCCAGCAAGCTGGGTATGTCACTTACCTTTACTAGAAACCTTGCAGTATCATCAAAACTCTCCCGGAAAAATGAGTGCTTTAGTACTTCATCAACACTCAGTAGAATGAAATATATATTTTATCATATATTTTTAATATTTTCTAATTATAGGAGAATACTAATTGTATAGTGTACTTTAATCTTAGGAAGCCATCAGCTATGATTAAGGACATCTGGATCCCAGAACATGGATCCACTACTGCATTCTGCCCAAACATCTGGATTGCTCAAAAGTAGTACAACAATTCATCTCCTAGCCCACAGTTGACCTTAACCTCATCAGCAATGATCACATAAACTTCTTTTAAAAGTTTTGGGAAAAAATTGGTAACATAAAAGGCCATCCTTGAGGCGTTAACTTCATAGTTTCTTCTTTTTATTGTAATGACGAGATGTATTGCGAAAAAAATGTAGGAGCTGGAAAATATATTTAGATTTCTCTATATCAAACTCCCTTTCGCCCATTATTGCACATTGTTTTCTTCCCTTATATCACAGTCTTCCATACCAAAACCACCTTGTGAGTACCGTCTATTGCTTCTCTTGTTGCCCCATCCAGCAATTTTTGCTTATCACTAACTGTCACTAGAAATATCACACTCTTATCAAGACTCTCAGAAAAAAAAAAAGAGTGCTTTTAGAACTTGATAAACACTCAATCAATAGGATGAAATATATTTTATTTTTTATTTTCTTATATTTTCTAATTACATAGTGTAATTTAATATAAAAAAAGTATTACATATGATTAGGCACATCTAGATCTCAGAACATGGATCTAAGCACATCTGGATTCCTCAAAAGTAGTCTGACAATTCATCTCTCAACTAGTGGTTCACCTTAATCTGATCAGCAATGATCACATAAACTTCTATTTGCAGTTTCAGAAATAACTAAATTGTAATGTAAGAGGCCACCCTTGAGGCATTTAATTCATAGTTTCATTTTTTTTTTTTTAATACTAATGATGGAATGCATTGCGAATACAAAGCGGAATTGTCAAGTATCTATCTTTAAAATTCTCTAGATCGAGACTCATTCATTATTGTATGATTAGCTTTCTTCCTACATATCACATCCATCCTGCTCAAAACCTCCTCGCGAGTATTGTCGATTTCTTTCCTTATTGCCCCAGCCGACAAGTTGCGTATCTCGATAACTTTTGCTAGAAACCTCACCCTTTTTGTCGAGACCCTCCAAAAAAATGAGTGCTTTCGGTACCCAATCTATAGAATAAAATATATATTATCTTATATTTTATTATACTAGTATCAAATACGTGCATTGCACATGATTTGTAACTTATATGATTTAGGAACAAATAATTCTTATCTATACGAAGTGAAATTCTTTTTTATTTCTACAACTATTAGTTAAAAAAAGGAATTTTTTTAAATAATAAAAAAATGGAAAGTTAATATATAAGAAATCAATCTAAAAATTTAAGCTGATCTAATCTAAATAATTATTTGTGACTATTAGAGAGTTGAAAACATAAATCAAATTTTCACACTAGGCATAATGAATATTGATCTAAATGCATCGTCAATGAAAAATAAATAGAAAATATCAAAAGGCAAACAAAAATAATAATAATAACCAAACACTATGAAGCATTTTGACATTATGTAACCATATTCAGAATTAAAAAGATTAAAAGTCACTAAAAACTTCTGTTTGAACACACATATCGAAACTTTAAACGATCAAATAAAATCTAGTCTATGAAATGATTTGATCTATACATTGCATCATGGTAAATGTTGTAATATTAGAGGGATCATTACTGCAAACCATAATAGGATAAATCATAAGCATTTATATCGTAAAATCAGTTTTATCATTATGGTAAAAATTGTAATTCTTGAAGAATCATTAGGGCAAAAATACAATATAAAAGTGTAGACGTCATAATTAATACCAAAATGGGGTTTTAAAGTTTTTTAATTAATTTCACTCAATTCAATTCAATTAATCAATTTAATTAAAATTAAAGTATTATTAATTAAAGAGTAAGGACAAATGAGGAAATAGAACAAATATATTGGGGTAAAATCGTCCAACCAACTTTTACTAATTGCTATTTATAAATGCATTATTTACTTTAAAAAAATAAAAACAAATATAATTGTAATGTGTGTAATTTAAAATTGAAATAATGTGTAATACCAATAATCACCCCATTTCTGGCATTTACTAATGATGTTTGTTATAGATTTAATACCACATTTTACTAATTGCTATTTATGAATGCATGATTTACTTAAAAATCTAAAAACAAATATAAAATCAAAATCTATATATTAATTAAACGAAAGGAGCGCGGTGCCTTTGTACTGAAGTTTTCCTGTCCAAAAATCTATTAGTAAGGTTTTTTTAGATATTTTGTTTTATGTTGCAGTAACTGTATAGTACTCTAAATTTTTCAATTTTTTTAAAATTTTTTTATTCACTTTTGCTTTATTCATTCATCATTTTAAAATAAGATTTACTATTATATTTAATAATTAATAAATAATTATTATCATTTAATTGTTTAAATTATAAATAAATTTTATTATCTAAGTGTCTAACATATCTTGAAATTTGTAATTTATAATTAATAGAAATTAAAAATATATATCATTAGTTTAAGTTAATTAAAAATTAGAATTCTAATTTTTTTCTTAATTTTTCCCAGTATGAATGCATATCAATAATTAAAATTATTTTATATGTGACTACTTTTATGTATTATTAATTTATATAATTTTCATGCCATCTGAGTTTATTAGTTTGGAATAAGAAATATTTTCACACTATACATAACCGCCTAGCTAGCAATTATTTCGTACAATGCTATTCACCTAAAATTAGTGTAAAAAAATAAAATGATATTTATTTACGTTAACAACGACAATCAGGTTAAAATCTATTATAAACTATAGTTACCTTAAGATTACAAGAACAAAATTACATTATTATTTGGTTGATGTTAAAACTTAATTATTCCTTATTTGATAACATAACTATATAATATTTCACCATATAAAAAAAAACATATAAAATTTCGTATTATTTATTTTTTAAATAATTTGATATGTATTCTTTACGTGCATTGCACGGGTGAGAATCTAGTAATAATTAATAATGTTATGGGAAAATATAAAATTAAACTAAATAAGTGAGGGCAGGATTGTCTAAAAATATTTCCCTCACTTATTCTAGAAATGTTTTAGATAGTATATAGATTTTCTAATTATTCGAGAATAGTGATTATATAGTGCAATTTAAGCTAAAAAAAGGTTTTACCTATGATCAGGCATATCAGGATCCCAGAACTTGGATCCAATCACAGCTAGATACGTCAAAAGAAGTGTGACAATTCGTCTCTTAACCGACAATTCACCTTAAGCTCATCAACAATGATCACTTAAGCTTTCATTAGCAGTTTCAGAAATAAATTGGAAGCCGGCCTTTGAGGCATTAACTTCACAGTTTCTTCTTTTTGATGGTAATGAGGCTATGTAATGCGACTAAAATGCAGACGTTACAAAATATCATTAAAATTCTCTAGATCAAAAACATCCATTATTGTACTATTAACTTTCTTCCATATCATCCTTCCCATCCAAAATCACCTTACTGAGTGTTAACGGAACTCATATTGTATTATCATCGGGTGCTAATAAAGACACAAGTGAACCTATTACTAGGGTGACACATAAAAATGAAGACGTTAGTGCTACGGTTTAATTGATTACCGGTGTTGTAATCTTTTCCTACTTTGTATTATTATCTTTCCTTTGTTATGAAGAATATTCTAGTCATTGTATACGAAGTTCCTTTTTGTTATGTAGATTATTCTTTGTATATGAATTCTTTGGCAGGCAATTATCTTGCATACATGATTTTGTTTTCTTTTGAAACTCTTCATTGGTGTATTATATATTGTGAAATAGAGTGATGGAAAAATTAACTTCACACGATTCTTTTAGCGAGTACCGTTGTTTTCTTCCCTTATTACCCTATCCAGAAAGCTATGTATGTCCCGAACCATTGCTAGAAAACACACACTCTCGTCAAGATTCTCCCCAAAAAAGGAGTGCTTTCAGTACTTCATCAACACTCAATCTGTAATATGAAATATAAATTAATATTATAGAAATATAAAGTATATTATATTTACTAATTATAGGAAAATACTAATTATATAGTGTAATTTAATCTAAAGGTGTTGTCTGGATTGCAGAACCTAGATCCATTACTACACTCCACCCAAGAACCTGAATCCAAGCACATCTGGATTCCTCAAAAATAGTATGACAATTCATCACTAAATCCGTGGTTGACCGTAACCTCATCAACAATGATCACATAAACTTCAATTAAAAGTTTCCCAGTATATATATATATATATATATATATTGGTAATGTAGAAGACCAGCCCTTGAGTTATCAACTTCATAGTTTCTTATTTGCAATGCATCCCATTACCAGTTTACTCTCGAATTGCTAATCGAAGTTTATGTAATCATTGCTAATTAGGTTAGGATGAATCACTAGTTGAGAGATGAATTGTCAGACTAATTTTGAGGAATCTAGATGTGCTTGGATCCAGGTTCTTGGGCGGAATACAGTAGTAGATCCTGGTTCTGGGATCCAGATGTGCATAATTATAGGTAATGCATTCTTTAGATTAAATTGCACTATATAATTAGCGTTACTCTATAATTAGAAAATATAATAAAATATAATATAATTATATGTCATTCTACAGATTGAGTGTTGATGAAGTACGGAAAGCACTCATTTTTTTGGACCAAGAAGACATTATTGAGAAAAACTTGGCAAACTCCACTGGGCTAAAGGTATTTTCTCCTTCCATTTATTTCATTGCATAAAAAAAGTTGCTATTAAAAAATATTTGCTATATAGCTTTAAAACTCCTAAATAAATAATTACTGAAAGCAAGTGTAGGGTTTAAGCGACATCTTGTTTGAGGTAAATGATGAGAACATATCATATATCATTGATCTTGAGAGGATGACATGCACTTGTAACAATTAGAGAAATGCTATTTGTACATATTTTATATACAAAATTTGAATGCACCTTTATGTGTTTACTTAAATATCTATGACCCCATGTTTGTTGAAACGACAGCTTTTAGAGATATGTATAAATTCATAGATGTGTGTACAAATTTTATACACTTTATATATACAAATAGCACTTCTCGTGATACCTACTGGTGAGAAAGTGCTCTAGTGTGAACTGACAGACGTGTGCTCTTCCGATCTCGTTTGTACAATTTGTTGTACGTTCTTATTGTATATGTAGCATTACTCAAAAAATAGTGTTTGAAATAGATATTTGTGAAATTTTTTTTTTTTAAAAGAAGAGAGTATAGTTGAAAAATAAAGAAAAGTTAAGGAAAAGTTACGAATATACGTATAAGATTATTTTAATATACAAATGTATGGTTGAAAAAAAAAATTGATTGGAAATTGATTTTTGGAAAATCTATCAGACCAATATGATCTTTTTGCCTTTCTTAGGCTTAGTTTGTTATTGTTGGAACTTCTTCAATAAGCAACTTCTAATGTATTGAATTTCAAAAAAAAAATTGCAGGGGAGAATAATCGATTTAGTATTTGGTAAATCCTTTTGCTAAAATTGTTACATGATCCAAAAACAATTTTTAAGTTTTTGGTATATTTAGCTATTTCACTACTGTACTGGTTTATATTTACTAAAAAATATACGATTTTAATTTTTATTCATTGTTCAACGATATTCTTATTTTTTTCTTTTATGAATAATATATAATATATATGTGATATTTCACTAAAAATTACAAAATATAGACAAACAATAACTGAAAATGAAAATTTATTTAAAATTTCTTTTTGGCAGAAAAAATTATTTGAATTAATTTTTTTATTTATGGTTCAATGAGAAAATTTAAATAAAATAGATTGTTGCATTAGATAGTTTGTAAATTTTCTCTATCTTTATTTAGTATATCAAAATTTATAAAAAAAAATTAAATATATAAGGTTAAGCTGATAATTTAATTATTATTAATTGTAGAAGCTAAAAGCAGAGATTGAGAAGCCACTTTTCTGCTGCTTCTCAATCTTTGCTTTAGAATATTATTACTTTTCCAATTATCATTTTTTGTAAAACTTAACAAAAACTTTCATCAAATGTGCTTCTCAACAAAATAAAAGTTGAATATCTAACAACAATCCCAAATGGAGCCTTAAAGTGTTAGGAGCATGCCTTTCTAGTTCTAGTTTAAACTCACGAAGTACTAGCCAGTTCCAACTTAGGATAAGTTTGGAAGTGCTATTAAAGTAATTAATAAATCTACTTCGCAAAAGAATGAAAAGCATATCTAGTTGTTTGGTAAATTTTAAAAAACTACTTATAGAATAATATTCCTCACCTTGAAGCAGAATTTGAGAAGCCGAGAAAATGTGGTCATTTAAATTCTACTTTTTAACTTTTTCAATTATTTATTTACAAAATTTTAGCTTTGATCTTATATTAAAAGTTTCACATTTATCTAATTTTTGGTATAAAATTATTATCTCACATTTATAAAATGTACTTCTATACACACACGCACGGCTTAAACGAGTTGTCAAAATGGTTTGTGAGCCAAAATCTCAGTAAGCTGGCTTGTGACTCATTGAAGGGCGAGCCCAAGCACGAACAAGAACAAGGGATCAAATAGACAAGCCGGCTCAATTAGCCTAAGAGGCAAGCCAGAGCATGAACAAGCCGCCCACAAAACTGCTTGTCAAAAGGATAAGCTCGTGAGCTGCTTGTAAGATGACTCCTGCTCAGCTCACAAAAATGCGAGTCCGAGTGCGAACTTGTTTTTCTTTAGGCGAGCCTAGCTTGAGCGTTTTTCTTTAGGCGAGCCTAGCTTGAGCTCGTGGGCTGGCGAACCCAAGCTGAGTGTAAACACACCCCTGCAAGCCAAGCTCTGCTCGGCGAGCCACTTTGCCATCCCTAATACATGCAAACACCACACACAAAATCGAGTGTTGTGAATTGATCATACACATAAAACAAAATAAAATAAATTTATTTAAGTTGTGCATATTATAATTTAACTTATATTTTCTAACTTGTAAAATTTTGATATTCGCAAATTAAAAATGATAAAACTTTTACGTAATGAAATCGTATTATTAGTATTAATATAAAATTAGGAAAAAATTCATATTTATTCAAATGAAAAATCAATTCCCCCCGAAGAAAAAATATTAAAAATCAATCGAATGTAAATAATATAATATAATACTGAATTTTTAACATATTGTTAATGTCACTTTCAATAATCATTATATATTAATACAGCAATAAAACATTTGATCATGTTCTTGAAACTGGCAAAATTTCTATACGATATAATTTAGCTAACAATCATCTAGTTATAGGACTTCCCATGCAATAAATTGATTCTCTTCTTTAAATTGATTCTCTTCTTTCTTCATCACAATAAAAAGTTAACTCTTCCTCTAATACAACAATATGAAACTAAACCTGATGGACTTTCAGAATGGGTTTTTACTCGGGTGCAATGAAAAAGTTCAGAATTTACCTAACGAAAAAAATTGGTTAGAAATGAGTTGTCTTGGTAAAAGTTATTTTGAGAAAAATGGAAAGCAAATAGGACAAAGTTTTCTAGCACTTCTAAAACTTGTCTATAATAAGTGCTATAAAACTAATAAGCAAATATAGACAGAAGGCAAGAACCAAAACAGCCAAGAAAGTAACAGAAGAAGGGGGAAAATACTAAATTGGTCGTAAAACAATTTAACCAGTTAGTTTTATTTGCATTATATTATATTATAGAAATAATACACAATTAACTATATAAACATATTTTTGACTTCAACTCTGATATATTTGATAAAGATAACATTTAGGAGGCTGCCCATTATTGACAACAAGATAGCATCCCCAACCTCCAACTATCAAAGGAAACCAGGATCACTTGCGGCAGAATACCTATAGAAGCTCCCAGTCGGATTCAGGATAATCTTGAGCTGGTAACTTAGCTTTCTCAAAGTCCGAGGTTAGAGCAGGAACAGCAATCTCTGTACTTTTCGTTACAACTACGTGCCCTGACTGTGGAATGCGCAGCTCATTCTCTTGTTTCTTTCTGGATCTCAGTTTTGATGCAAAAGCTTCGCGGATCTTTTTCTGACAGAGAAACTATTCAGTCAGAAACATTTTTATATACGCACGCACACAAGACACACAGAGTGTGGGAGAGGACCTTGTAGGACTTGCTTTTGCCCGTCCCTTGAGGGATAAGGTGAAAATCATTCCCTTCGACTAAAACACATGTTTCCTCCAACTTTGATGTCGTAACCTGCTTGAAAATATGATCTCCTGGCTCAACGAGTTCAGAGTTCTCAATGAACTCCATGTCTACATTATCTGAATTCATTATAGCAGTTATGTCAAAAAAGGATTTGCTGAGAAAAGAGTAAACTTAGTAATAATATTCAGGTAGACTAAACCAAAAAATCGAACTCCTGCTGTCATCAGATTGTATACAAGGGGGAACCTTAGCCTGTTATGGGGTATTTTCTCTCCTTGACAATGTGTGGGTACGGACACACAGGTGAGGCCAGCAAGCATGACAATTCACAATTGTCAATGTATATTTTAAGAAAATTCAAATGATTCACCAAATGAGAAATCGCGAATTGTGATTCGTCAAGACAAAGTTGTAAGCTCTTATTGAAGTACAGAAACCTATCTCTACCATTCATTTAATTGCTTTGCATTTCCGTTCGAGGCGGATCAATGTTTACAATAAAAAGGAAGATAGGTTCCTTCAGTATTTGGATTCAGAGAAGGTTCATAATATGATGCTTCTGAATACTACATGCAAGCATTGTCACTTTGCTACATGCTCTGAACAAAATCAAGAAATAACGAATTGGAGAGGTTCAAACACAAGTACTGAAACCTAAAATCTCTTAACATTTGATTTGCTACGCCATTCTAGGAAGGAAACCCAATCGATCATTGACACGATAACAGAAATTGCAATCTCAGTAACTTACAACCAAAAATTTTGATAATGAAGTACTAAACTCAGTAAAGCTGTATGTAGATATCATTTCAAGGGCTAACTATAAAGCAACAGGGAAAACAAGAATTTTGTTAGCAATAACTCATTGCTTTATTTTCACTAAAAGAAAATGGAAGGCCTTTATTATCATATGCATCTGAATGATAGAGAAAATCACATACCTTCATGGGCCATGATAACGCCCTCACAGCCAGAATCCGCATTTTTTGCATCACTGTGAAAGTTTGAACCTACCTGAAGACCTGTACCACCATCCATGGATGTACCTGCCAAAGGGGAAATATTCACATCACAACGAGAGAAGGTAGGAAGAATTCGCATTAAAACTTGTCCATGAATAAATACAATACCACTAGATTCAGAGGACAAGTCATCCAAACATGAGATATGCTGAGCATCATCGTGCCTTTGCCTGACATTATCAACTGATAAGATTGTGTTAGAATCAGAAGAAAGTAGGAAGAATTCCCATTGAAAATTGTCCATGAATAAATACAATACCAATAGATTCTAAAGACGAGAAATGAGAACATGAGATATGCTGAGCATCATCTTCCCTTTGCCTGACAGTACCAACTGATAAGGTTGCGTTAGAATCAGGAGAAAGAAGGAAGAATCTGCTTAAAAACTTGTCCATGAATAAATACAATACCAATAGCTTCAAAAGGCGAGTCATGAGAACCTGAGACATTCTGAGCATCATCTTCCTTTTGCCTGAGAGCATCAACTAATAAATTTGTGTTAGGATCAGCAGAATCAATAGGAGGATCTAACTTCGGTGTACTCATATGTGCTGTTTCTTCAGAATCACATCTTTCAAGCGAGACTAAATCTGCATTTGCTCGAGTAACAGATAATATGTTACTATCTGCTGATACAAGAGTCATTGGTTCAGATCCCTTTGGCAAATGACTCTTTTCAGAAATTCTTTTGATTCCAATAGGACGGCGTCTAGAGAGTCCCACTTTTTTGCCTTTTGCTGAATAGCCCTCCCAGCATGGATTCTGGTCAGGAAATTCAGATCCAGAAGACAGTCGAGAGAGATGGTTTACATCATTGAGTCCACTTATTGGATATTTTTTCCACCTGTTTGACTCATCAGCCAATCTATCCACAGTTGCTTTATCTTTATTCTCTCCCCAATTTTCTGATGAGATTGGCTCTAGCTTCTTATTGACATCAGTGTAAGCACAAGGGTATAAAGACGAGTTGTCCGGAGCTTCTTTCCCACATGATGAAGGAATCAAATCTTGCATGACTTCTGAGTAGAACTTCTTAAAGCTGATGCCAGCTTTCTGCACCTGATTTTCCATATATTTAACTGTATCCTGTACAAGAGTAATTAACAACATTCTGGAGTAAGCGAAATTGATGAACCATGTTATTGACTAACGCTTTTGAGGAGAGGAGGGGAAATAGGATTGCAGCATGTTTGGATTTGGATATGTTAATAGTGTAGTTGCACAAGAAATAGCCCAGTTATTGTGGCTAGCCCGGGCTATTTGGTTATGTTAATTGTGCAGCATATTTAGATTTGGATATGTTATGGTATTTGACCAACGTTTCAAGAACTAGCCTGGGTATTGTGGCCAACATTTAAGGGTCAAGGCATTGGTCAGAAATATTAAATAAAGAAATTAAAAGAAAAGAAAAGAGAAAAACAATTGGCTTGAACCTGCCAGCTTAAGTTGCGATGTAGCCAATTTTAAGGGATGAAGTAGCAAGTACGGGGAAGAGCTAGCTGGTTTTTAGTTAATCTTACTAGTTTTAAAATTTCCTGAGATAGCCAAACCACTGCGTGGAGGTTCCTTGTTTTCTGGTTGAACCTGGTCTGATTTTAATAACTCTGTTTTTGACAAGAAGAAATCATGGAGGCAATTGTTCTATATAAAACAGGATTTAACACATTCTAGTTAAATTTCAGAACTTGATGCAGATTTTAGATTCTTTTCATATGAATGGATAGGAGTTCCTCCAGCGTTGATTTCTAATGTATTATTTCATGATGCTATGAATGAGGGGGGAAATGGGTTAGGATTTCCAAAAAATAACTACAGAAAAGTTAAAAAGTAATCTCCAAAAGCAAACCCATTTGCTATTCCTATTAAATCACAACGCACAAGCTCCAAGGGTGCTGAGAAGTACAAGAAGAAAGTATGCTAAGAATTGTATATAAACAATGTATTTACAATAGCACAGGGAACAGTGATGCTAGCAAGTCCAGCGCAAACACATCTTATACAGCTAATAACATGTTGTAGAAGTATTGCATATGCCTAAGAAAATTTTTACCAATTATTTGTGCTTATATAGAAGTATAATGGAAATCTGAAAAGCACAGATACTGACACTGGACAGGAAAATGACACATAGATACAGTGAGTCAGTGACATGTAAGTTTTAAGATTTAAGGCTTGGACGTGTTCTTGTCTGAGAAGTTAAAAGAATATCTTCACCGTCCATGTGTAATCTGAGAATCAGTTACCACCACTTGTATCTCCCATAACAAACAGAAAAAAACAAGATTAAGGAGGCCAAACAGGCCACCAGCAAAGGGCTGTGAATTACAAAAATGAGCCTCGATCCAACTTTTAACTCAAAAGGCAAACATAACATTCATGCTTCACTTTATCAACTGCTGCATGAATTTATCTAAAATATCCAGGGGAGCATTAGGCTCTAGTGCAGGAGAGGATTTCCTACAGAGTAAAGTAAGAAAGTTGGGCAGAGGAATCATCACCTGGACCATAACCTCTTCCACCTCCAAGCACATATCTTCAAACTTCTGGTATATATTTCCTGCCCAGGATATACCTTTAAAATCCATAGCAAGAAAGTTTTTCAACGTCACGTAGATTAACTCTGTCCAAGTTCCACGACGATGATAATATTCCTCTGCAAAAATCCATATGGAAATGAGGCTATCAAAATAAAAAATAAAAAAGTATCACATGCACATTATTAGATGATACATGAGAAAATTCAAAGTAAATAATTGGTAAATCCTTAAGCCAACTTCTGGGAAGGACATGCATTGAAATGTTCGCAGATGTGCTGGTAAATACCTGTAATGCCCTAAATCCTAATAAGCCACTTGGAAGCTGTATCTGAACAGCTAAAATAGCAGCTTTCAGAACATGAATTTTAACATACTCCCTCCGTCCCACTAATTGCTCCCAATTTCACAAAGATTAAGAAAAGTTCAATTGATATTGTTAGAAACGAAAATTTAAGAATATTTTCCTAATAAATTATTTCAATTTAATAGTGTTATTTCGTTGATAACGATGTTCATTAATAAGGGCATATAAGAAAATTACAATTTCAACTACATTTCAGTAAAGAAAGCGGTCATAATTTGGGACGGGCGAAAAAGGAATACAACTCTATCTTAGTGGGACGGAGGGAGTATAATACTAACAGGAAAGTTTTCAAGGCCTTGACATAGATCCAGGCAACATAAGTGAGAAACAGTGCTTAAAGTGCATCGATATTATGGGATAATAGTATATCAACAGTAAGAATCAGAAATGCCTGAACATAAATATTTACTATACTAGAACACGTAATCAACACCCTATCCGTTTTTTAAGGATGGGGAAGAATGACACTCTCAGAACAGCCAAAATATAGCTCTGAATTGACATTCATCCCAGGTGCATCCACTCTCAAGTAGTGCAACAAGCTGATTTTAGACAATAAGAAAGAAGGAAAACTTCCGTGTGTAATAAAAAATAATTGGACTAATCACACATCACATCATACACCGGCAACCTGACTCTAACTTCCTCATTGCAAATCAATAAACATTAATACTTATGCAACCGGAAGAAATAATCAGCAGTCATCCATTATTTTTTTCGTAAGCAAAGAAAACAACTCGTAGAACTGACAAAACAGCTTTTAGTCATTTGTCAGCAGGCGCAGACCAAAGCCACAAACATTACATAAAATACCTTTAGAGAGAATTCCTTATTATCACGCAAAACGTGCTCAAATAGAAATAATCAACAGTCATCCACCATATTTCACAAGCAAACAAAATAACTCGTAAAACTGACAAAACAGCTTTTTAGGCATATTTTGGCAGGCGCAGACCGAAGCCGCAAACAACATTACAA
>CAVNYN010288831.1:7026-27423 GCA_963692815.1 Nyctanthes arbor-tristis | reverse complement strand
GGACCTGGAAGGATGAATGCTATATACACCGCAGGGTTATTGGCCAGAAACAGAGACGACGGCCGGGAAACCGACATATTTGTGCATGATATCGAACGGAAAGTCGAAGACACCTTCTCTAGGGCTTTTCTCTGCGATGCTTACATTACTGAGCAAATTGGGAGATTGAGACATTTCGTCGTTCCTAGTCATCGTACTATTTCTTCTTCTCGGATGCCCTTCTGTCCTTGAGAAAATTTTCCTTCCTTTTCTTTTCTTTCCTTTCCAATTTTTTTTCCCTCTTAATGTTTGGCTATTTTTTCAAGATTTCAATTAAAATGTTAACATTAATATTATTGTTATGCAAGCAATAACAACATATACCACTATTACTTTATTATTATTATTATTTTTCCTTTTCAAGTGCTAACTTAGTATTCAGTATTATTCTGATTATGACTAGAAGGAAAATTCTTGCTTAATTTACTTATAAACCCCTTTGCTCCATATTAGATTTATTTCCACAGCATTGAAAATGACAAATCATACGGGTAAAGATTAGAGCTTTGCTAATTTTAACTAACCACGTAACAGTTAAATGTATTTCTAGTGATCGATAAATAGCACATGTGCAACTTAATTTTAATTTTCAATAGCTACACACGTGGCGTTCATCAATACATCCACATGGGATAAGAGATTTCATTACAAAACTTGCAAAAAGTTTTTGACCATTTCCGTTGAAACTACATTACATTTGAAACTAAATTGTGTCTCTCTCAATAAACTCCCTTATGTGAGTTCACAATTTTTATATAAGAATTTAAGTAGGGCTGGGCATTTAGCCCGTAACCTGAACAAACCCGATGGCTTTAGGCGGTTTGACAGCTGAGTAAACGTGAAAATCAAATTGAAAAGCCCGACCTAAACCCAAAAAACCTCAAACCACCCATGAACCCACAAAAACTCGACCAATCCTGTAAAACCCGCCCAAACCCACACAACTTGTCGGGTTGGGGAAATCCCAACCCAGCCTGCTCAGTGCCTATTCCTAAATTTAAGGCCCGACTCAGTGCTTATCCGTAAATTTATGGCCCGAGTTAATATAAAATAGCAATTTTTTAAAAGTAATATATCACGCAAGACTTTGTGCTTGACATTAAATTATTTGTATAAACGTATAGAACGCACGTACTTACCAATAGTAATTGCTGATTACTTGAGGTTTACTTATTTACAATCACGTAATTCATATCGAATGTCTTTTTGACAATCATGCTTTTGTTTATAAATGGAGTAATCGTATGGATACTTGTCAAGCACTATATTTGACAACTAATGAGCTTATCACATAAAGCTAATTTTTACTTTTCAATATATCTCACACACAGACATATATAGAAAAGGAACGAAGTTTCTAAAAAATATTTTATCCCCCTTTTTCACTTTCTAATTCCATCAAATTGCCTTCTTTTTTTTCCTTCTCCATTTCTTCGGTTTTTTTAGGCTTTCGTGTGTGTGTAAGCAAAAAAGTTTCTAAAAAAAGTTTTCTTGCTCTTTTTCACTTTCTAATTTCATCAAATTGCCTTCTTTTTCTTTTTCTTTTTCGTATTTTCAGTTTTATTTATTTATTTTTTATGGTTTTCCGAAAATTTTTTAGACATTGCCTACTCTTTATATATATATATATATATATATATAAGGAACAAAATTTCTTTTTCAATTTCTAATCCCGTCAAATTGCCTTTTTTTTCTATTCTTCTCTTTTTTTTTTTTGTGGTTTTCCAAATTTTTTTTAGACATTGCCTACTAAGGAACAAAGTTTCTAAAAAAAAATTTCTCTCCGCTTTTCACTTTCTAATTCTGTCAAATTACCTTATTTTTCTTCTCATTTTTTCGATATATATATAATTCCAAAAAAAAAAAAAAAATTCCCCACCCTTTTTCACTTTCTAATTTCATTGCCTTCTTTTTCATTTTCTTCCCATTTTTTTTAGTTTTTTTCCGAAAATTTTTTAAAATGTTGCCTGCCCTTATTTATATACGGATTATGAGTACATGCTTTGCACGCCTTATATAGAAGGTGAAGCAAATATTCATATATTTGAAATATTCCTTCTGTTTCATAAAAACAGTCTCATATCATTTTCTACCTAGTTTACGAAAATCCAATTAATGTTGTTAGAAAAGTGGAATTTATGAACATAATATGACTCTTCGTTTAATTGTTATTCAATTTTATTAATTCTTATTTGTTAATATCAATGCACATTAAATACAGGCACACAAGTAAATAAAAAACTAATAAATAAAAGTGGACAATAGTTTGAGACAAATAAAAAATAAAATTGGGACCATTTTTATGGGACAGAGATAGTAGTAATTAGTAATAATATTATAGTGAATATTGTTGAGAATAGTGATCAAACCATATATATAAAAAAAAGGGAAGAAGAAGAACAAATGATACTGGCTATATAGGGACTAACTTTTCTTATAATAGTATAAAGATATCTCTCATATTTGTTAAATAAGTCATGATACATCAAATACACCAAAGAAGAAAGTCAATTATCTAAGAATACATTCCATTTTATGTTTTTAAAATCCATTATTATGTTAGTATAGATGTTTTAGCATTAATTTGAATCGTAACATGTGCAATATTATACAAAATGAATTTGTAAAGTAATTTAATTTTTAAAATCTTATGTATACACGATTTATTAGTTAAGTTAAAATCATTTTTAATAAGATATTAAATTCATAGATTATGTGAAAGTTAAAAAGAACTTGAAAGGTGAAAAGTCAAACATTTATTACTATTACTGTCTCAAAAAGATAGTCCAGTTTTTTTTTTCATCCGTCCAAAATATAGTCCAGTTTCCTTTTTTTAAAAATAGTTGAAATATTAATTATTTTATATGCTCTTATTTAATATGCATAGTTATAAAAAAAATACAATTATTAAAGTAGAAAAATTAGGGTCTGGCAAAATAACCATAGCCAACTAAATCAAACCAAACCAAGTAGTTTGGTCTAGCTTGGTTCGATTTTTCTAAATTTTCAAACAGTTATGGTTATTAAAACGAATAACCATTTCGTTGTAGTTTTGAATTTTTATTCCATTTTACGTTTTGAATTTGTTTTTTTTATTTTAACCACACTTCTATAAGCAGACTGATTATTTTACTCAAACTAATTGTATATAAGCATTTATTTAAATTTATGATGATATGAAAATTTGTTCTAATATTAACTCTTTTATTATTTATTATATGATATTATATTTTTTAATACACGCGGGATAGAGGGGAGAGGAGGGGAGGGGCAAGTATGGTTGAACTCAAAGCCTTCTACCCAGAACTCAAGCATCCTAATTATTGAAATACAATTCGAACCACTATATGATATTAAATTTTGGAAAAAATTATTTTGTTGAATTTGTTTTTAATCACTTTCAAATTATATTTTTCATTGCAATACACCCGTGCAATACTAATAACAAAAATTAAAAAATTAAAAAGAAATGTTAACTAAACGGACACCATTGATGATCAACACCATTCTTGGTACTTGAAATGGTTTGGGAGCATACTCATCTGTCAAATCTGTCTCCCGAGCCACGAACTCTTTCTTATCACTGACGAGCCAATGGCCTAATAGTAAAGAAGCGGTTTTCTCAAGGAATTTTTGCACTCGTATTTCTTTTACTCCAAGCGTCCAAAAAGACATTAAACTATTTCATTTTTATCCATTTAAAAAAAGTAGTCTACATATATTGAGCATGTAATTAATTTTTCATTTTTATATATACCTCTAATTAATTTATAGTTATTCAGCTATTTATGCATTGAAAATATTTAAACAATTAATGAGGCATAAATTGTATATGTGTAAAAATAAGGTAAAATTTAATATTTAATTAATTATTATATTAATTATCATTTCTTAATTTATGTGAAAATAACTACTGGATTATCTTTATGGGAAGGATGGAGTAGTACTTTTTTTTATATAGACATGTATTTACTCAATTATTTTTTGTACTTGTATATATCATAAAATTTTTATCCAACTCTGTATTTATGTACGTAGTCCGATTTAGCGCTATATATATAACACTATATAATATCATACGGTCATATGACATGCATCAAAACATGTCATATAGGAAACCGCAACTATGTTAGCGTACCCTAATGTTTGCCACGTAACCATATAATAATATATCGTGTATACATTTAGAGCTAGATTATTTTCACTATATATATGTGTGCTAAAATGGGCATATCTCCTCTCACTGAGGTGATCATTTTAAATTTTTAATACTCGAGTACAATACTTGGGTTGGGGAAAAAAACAATGAACAGTTAATATATACATGTGTTGCTTATGTGATTGATTTAAAAGTGTTTCGAAGTATGAGTTTGATTAATCAACTTGTATTAGAGGTAGTAAGTAATCTAGATGCATGCATGCTTAGTGGATAGAAAAGTCATGCACAAGAAGCTTAGAAGCAACTTAATCGGGTGATTATTGATCATCAATATGAGTATTAGCATGTAGATAATAATTAATTAATATTACCGTTAAGGGTAAAACTCACATTAAACTACATGACAATATAAACTGTCATCATTTTATTTGTACTATTTTTGTTAATAAAGTTCACATTTTAAGATGAATAGAAAACCTTAAGAACATAACAATTGAAGAATATTACAATCTTAACAATGTTCCTCATCTTACATGATAACGAATTATTGATTCATGGATTTATTGGTTCAATCATTTATTTTAAAGATGTAAAGGGTTAGATCAGATGATAAAATTCTAATGGGTTTTTATTTATAGATGGTCCTAGTCATGGGTTATATTTGTAAATTAATGGTAATTGAATACAATTGATAATTGTTGCTAAAATAGTAAAATTATCTTTTGAACCATATACAGATTCACGTATAGAAACCAGTACTACTAAAAATAATTAGCAATAATCGACGCAGTACGGTCGGGTCCTTTTTGGTCGGTGATGAAATTTCAAATTAGTTTCTAGCTCTGGTGCCTTGGCATGTAACTACTCAAATGTAATCGTACATTTGCTGATTGATCATGTTAGTGTACGTATATTAGAGAAAATATTCTAATCATTATGATGACAATCTTTGAGGAATTATTTTCATGTGCAACGCATGAGTGATACGCTAGTTATTTTTCATTTTTTTTTCAACCTAGTTATTTTTCATTTTAATCGAGTGTGTGTTTGCAAACTGTTTATTCTCCTACTTTTAAACTTTGAATTTCGTTAAGAATCGGTTATTTGTAGAAACATTTTTATGAATTCTTTGTGAGTATAAAACCGAGTAAACCGAACTGACTTGGTACCGGCCAAACCGGCGAACCCATTCGGTTTCAGTTCGTCAATTTGTAAACCGATCAAGGTTGGTTTGGTTTCAATTCGGAGTCAGGACCAACCCCGTTGATTGTTTGCTCACCCTTAAATCAAACCAAACGCGTCCACATATTTCGTGTGATTCATCTGTAATATACAAGTCTCAACTATTTAATTACACGCATTCTCTCTTTTATTACGTATAGAAATTGTGAGTTTGCAAACACTCACTCAATTAGTTGTGTTCATAAAACAACAATTTTTATTTTTTTATACAAATTGTTTTTATTATTTATTATTTATATCATACAAACGTAGCCTAATTTAATACTCCCTCCATCCCAATTATATAGTCTATATTTTTTTTGAGGTGCCCAATTATATAGTCCTCTTTTCTTTATTAAGAAGCGTAAAATTGTATTAATTTATTGATTTACTCTCATTCAATATTTAGTTAAAATCATCAATTCTAAATTTTACTCATTAAATAATAATAAATTAGGAGCACTAATTATAAAAATATATTTCTAATACAATTCTTAATTTTCACGAAGTAGTAAAATGGATTATATAATTGAAATGGCAGAGTAATTCTTAAAATATTTAATATTTAATGAAAATTCAATCACCAGCACAAGCACGAGCTCGCACCTAGCGATTATTGGGATTCCATCGAGAAAAGGTAGTAATTTATGGGCACGAAAAGCAAAGTCTTGAAGACTAATAGTGCACGAAATAAAAGTTGGATTTTTTTAAGGCCCAGAATCTTCTTAATGGGCTCCTTTCTCTTTTACGGCAGAAAACGCCCAAACCGGTCCTGTTCTCCATCCTCGACGTGTTTCTCGCCGCTTGCCGCTTGCGCCAATTGAACTGCTTACTGGCGAACAGCTAAGCTTCCTCGAATTCTTGCTTTGATTCGTACCCTAAATTTTTTATGCGTAATCTTCTTTGGATGAATTCAATTTTGAAGATTTCATCATGGATGCTGAATTTTTTATATTTGATGTGTGGTTGAGGCACTACCATCGCTGTCAGTTTTAGCACTTCAGAATCGTTACTAATTTCTCTTTCGTTGCTGGTTTCACCCTTTTCACAGTGATGTGGTGTATTTTCTTGAATTTTTTTAAGGGCTTGAATAATTATGATGTTTTCCCTTTGGGTTTTAATATGAAGACGCTCAATGTTCTCCGCTTATTGCAGTTTTTGAGACTGCCTTTTGGACCTCCTGGAGCTATTTGCTGAAGTTCTTTCTATAGCACCTAATTTTTCTGTAAGTAATTCATGGAACTTTAATCCTTATCTCCTCTATGTTAGAGACTTATATATTTGTTCAAGAGCTGGAAATCCATCCACTGTCTCAATATATTTGTTCAACTTCAGAAACATTTTGGTGGGTAATTTTTCTCCTGCTTCAGGTCATTAATTTTTTGTTTGAATGGTGTTTATATCATGCATCTTGATGCTTTGATATCCTTAGTGTTTTACTTGGATTTTGTTTATTGTTTTTTGGTGGTTTAATTACTAATTTCCATGTTGATTATAGCTCACAATTGCTATTCACAAAACTGTCTCGTATTGGTTTAACCTTTGTATTTTTAGGAGCTCATTCTAGCATGATTGTTAAGTGAACTATTAAAATACAGTTTTTTCTGATACCTCAACATTATTTTCTACCAAATGAACTATTGAATTAGACTAAGCTATCCACATGAATTCTAGCGAATACTAAAACAAAACACGTGCAACGCACGTACGCTAACTAGTTATAATAAATGTATTGTATTGAGACGCTGCCATAAAAAGTATCTTATATAAGATTGTTTTCAAAAAGTTAAAAAAAAAAAAATTCTATGAAAATAAATAAATTATTTACGGTAACATATTTGCGGAAGTACCGATAGGTTTTACCTTTGAATAATTTTTATTGGTTTTTAAAAATTATTATATTTGTATTTAAAACTCATACACCATTTCAACATGATGACTAATGACCAATAGTTTCTCCTTTAAAAAAAAAATAAAGGAAAGAAAAATATTTTCTTATATTAACCGAATCTAAAAGACAACATCAATAAATTAAGATATTTACATGGATTATAAAAGATCAACACTTAAAATCACCTAAAAAAATAAATAAAAAATAAAAATGAACTAAATTTCACGAAAATTAAAATAATGTTGCTCGAAAAATCCACCCACTTGCCATTTATCATATCAATCAAATCAGATAATGTAAAAACAACAGAATTTTAAATATATAAATTAATAATATTTTTGGTTTCAAATAAAAAATATTTTTAAAATTTTATATTTTCGAAAATTTTTAATGTGATTTGGAGCACAAAATAGGAAAATAGGGTTTAGGGAGAAAACTTGAGCATAATAAAATAGGAAAAGATTTTGGGTAAAAAAGGGAGAAAAAAGGCGGGACTCCATATTGCTCAGACTAGAGTTTCTTCCCCTCAGTTGTGTTGCATTGATTTCTAGGTATTTCTTCTTCCTCTTCTTTCATCATCAAACAATTTGTCGTTTGATTTCTTATCTGTACTGTGTGCTTTTCTAGCTAGTAGGAATTGGATTTCCGTTTTTCTTTTCCATTCTTCCTCATGCGCCATGATTTTCTGTCAAGATCCATCTTTAATTTTTCTTCTGGCCACCCCGATTCTGTTGGTTATTCAATGTAATTCAGTTCGAATAACTTCATATATATATATATATATATATATATATTTCAAAAGCTTTTCTTCATGTAATAATGAATTCCATTTGATTTTGTGGAGGAAATAATGCAAAACAGCTTGTAGCATTTATCCTAGTCGTTTTCTACAATTTATACACATTGGAAGAAACTAATTATATACGTTAATACAATTAGATTAGATTCACATTTTCAAAATTATGAGTCAATAGGGAGAGCCAGAGTATTGTGATTTCTTTGAGTTTGGATTTGGGGTCTCAGTATGAGTTTGTTCTTGTTTATTTTGTATTACATGGATCCAAATTTGTTCCCTTTGGTTTTCAGATTGGGGCCTTGAAATGAGTACCGAAGGTTTGATTTATAGCTTCGTAGGAAAAGGAAGTGTGGTTTTGGCAGAGTACTCTGCTTACTCGGGTAACTTCAGCATGATTGCTATGAAATGCCTGAGAAAGCTGCCATCCAACAGCAAAAACTACACTTTTTCCCACGACGGGCATACATTCAATTTCCTTTTCGACAGTGGATTTGGTAATTTACCTCCCTATCTGCAGAGGTTTCCTGCTTAACTAACTCTAGCTGCAATTTAACATTGGTCGAGTTTGCAGTTTTCCTTCTTGTTGCTGATGAATCAATTGGAATGAGTATACCGTCCGTGTTTCTTGAAAGAGTGAAGGATGACTTCAAAAAGTGTTATGGTGGTAGTATCAGTAGCAATAACACATACTCATATACAGATGATGGCAATAGAGATGACTATCCGTCTGAGGAACGATTTAGCATTGACTACAGTCTTGACAGTGAATTTGGGTGTGTATGAATCTTATCTTACTGAACCATGTTCTATATTGCCCATAGCTTGTTCTGGAGTTCATGTTGTGTTCTGTTTATCAGGCCAAGGCTTAAAGAGCACATGCGATATTTTATGAATCATATGGAAGAAACGAGCAGGCAGCCCAAATCAAAAGCTCCAATGACAGAAGACAAAGGAGTCACTATGGACGAAACGGACACGGTAAATCACCACTGCACCTACCAGTTTAAAAGCAGCAAACTTTACAAAGCATATCTTGGGTTATTTCATGCTAAGCGGTCGCATAAGAGAGATGGAAAAAAATGGGTAAATGAATGAATTTATGGAGAGGATCTGTGAACTTTCCTTAAGAAATGAAGAACTCAAAACCAGGACTTTACTATCATCTATCTACATGCCTGTGTGTTTTCATTTCTCTAAGGTTTTGCTACTTCTTGTTAAGTTTAGACCTTCAGTAATGTCTTTGTTAATTGCAGACCGTGGTGATGAAAGTGAAACTTGGTTGCTGTGAATTATGTCCAAAGAAAGTGGAGAGAGCATTGTCAAAACTAACAGGTAATTATTAATTTCATGGGTATCTATTACATGCTCAAGTGGTAAAACATAAAGTCTATTTCTTCACTTGTCCAGTCTAGTTGAGTTGCTTTTGTTATACAATGCATAGGCTCACATTGAGTATGTTTTTTGTTTATACATAACCAAAAATTTCATTTTTTTTTTTTTTTTGTGTGCACTAGGGGTGTCTTCAGTGGACATAGACACCGAGGAAAATCTTATATCAGTCTCCGGAACAGTGGATACAGATACACTCAGGAAAAAAATTTATGCAGAAACAGGAAAGAAGGCAAAAGTTGTATCATACGGCCCAAGATCAACAGACTTTGAGGAGAAAATGCCCAAGAACACTGACACTGCAGGAGACGGAGAACCGGAAAACCAAAATAACTCTCAGCAGAAAGAAAAGTTTCATAAGAATTGCAGCTGCTGTGGAGATGGAAATGGTCCTAAGAAGGGAAATAAAATGCATAAGAATTGCTGCTGCTGCTGTGGAGATGGAAATGGTCCTAAGAAGGAAAATGATGTACATAAATGCGAACCATATGAAGGTCCCCCCGAGATTAAAGATTTTGTTTGTAGGGATTATTTTTGCAAAGTCCATCCAAGGAGTCGAAAAATTACTGATCAGGTGCCTGAAAAAGAATCTACCATATTTGGATATTTGCCAGACTACACGCAAGGGTATTATGGTGGATCAAATCCTTGGTATCCGATTAGACGCTCATATTCTCCAATGTGGTACTCAGAGCAGCCACCCCCTCGATATGGGTTTTATCAACCACTGGGGAGGCAACATCCGTTTGGTTTCTATTAGACAAGGCATGGATACTGTTTCATCAAGTCGCCGGCGCGTGTCTAGGTGATAACGTACATGACATTTCTAGCAATAAATAAAATCAAACGTGTGGATATGAGTGCTTTGCTCAATTTATCATATAAACTCATTTCGAGCATTTGTTATGCTATATAACATTTTTATTCTTTAATAAATTATTTTATTTCAATTTGAAAAATATTTTGAGTTCTTTTAAAATGTTGTTATGACTTATCTTGGAAGAAGTGTAAATTCCTATTTCAATTTGGTAGATAATTAGGCACATTCTATAGTGTCCATGTGACACCATGTGCAAGTGATGAAACGGGTGGAAGTATGAAGCATTGAGAACTTGACGCATTGAGATTTGGGGATCCATCTCTACGACCGTAACTGGAAGCTGGTAATCTTTAGCAAACTTCAAGCCCTCAAGAGTCGCCATGGTTTCAGCAAGTTCCATTGGCGGATTACCCTCAAAAACCTTTTCCATGCAACCCATAATAATTCCCCTATAATTTCGGATCACAGCTCCTATAGCATAATGTTCTCCACCTTCACGAACCGCGGCATCTACATTTAGTTTTAGCGTTCCAGCTTCGGGTTTTAGCCATTGTTGACCCAATATATCAAGAACAGCACACGGTCCATTGTATACATTCGAGTAGCGCTCAATGAAGTCTAATATTGAGGAAGCCACAATGTTAGCTGAGCGTTGGTTGCAATCATGTATCAATTTTTACGCTCGTACCAAATGAACGACCGTGCCACACAAATTATCTCAATAGATTTGTCTTTTTTTTTTTTTGGCTAACTTTGTTCTCATATTAATTTATTGACTGCATTTGAAAAAGAGTAAATCATAAATGTATTCATACTTTAGAAAGGTTCCAATTAAATCTACAACAATGGTCCTGTCAAGTTTTAAAAATTGATTTTGTGTGATAGGGAAGGTAATTTTTAATATCAATATTATTCATTAGTTTTCCCATAAATATTTCACTATTATACTAATAAATATATTTTAAACTTTATTTCAGGGCTGTTAGAAGTGTTATTTGGTTAGATATTTTTGTTATGGGTATCTTTAGTATTTTAGCTTATTAGGGTTACAATCTAGGATTTGTCTTATTTTATTATAAATAGTCGTCTTTGTAACCATCTTATAATTAATTGACTATGAAACCCTTTTAATTTTCACATGGTATCAGAGAATTCGATTTTAGTCTAGCTCTATCATTGCTTCCGTTCCCCAGCAAGGGGCATTGTGCCGCTCGTCCGGCAAAGTCCTTTGTTTTGCTTATTTCCGCTTTTGTCTTTAATTTCTTCGTTTTTTCGTTGTCTTTTCAATGTTTTCCCCAACACAAATTGCCTTCTCTCCTCGTATTCCGATGCCGCTATTCAAGCTTGATTGGAGGGTTTCTTGGGGTGGTGAGTAATGAGGTTTTTTTTACTTTTCTGTCGGCAGTAGTGGGTATCTAATTTGTACATTGTATATGTGTTTAAAAGTGATTTTATTTGTGGTTAATTTGAGGTGGAACCTGATGTGAATTAGTGGCTATATATTTATAATTGTCTCTCTAATTTGGTCCAACTGATATCTAGAATTGGAATTTGGTTCTCTCTTCTTCTCAATTTTGGTGTCCAAAATATATGGAATTGGTTTTTAGGTTTGGATCTCTTTCCATAAGAATGAAGATTGTGCATTTGGATTAATTGAAGAATTGTCAAGTTGAGCTCATAGACTGCATGACCCGCCTCAACCCTGCTTGGAGATGAAGTGTCGAAAATTAGTGTGTTTTGTTTTACTTCTTGGCAAACTCTTGATTATGACCATCATGAGTTTGACAAGGGGTGTTAGAAGTGTTATTTGGTTAGATATTTTTGTTATGGGTGTTTTTGGTATTTTAACTTATTAGGGTTACAATCTAGGATTTATCTTATTTTATTATAAATAGTCGTCTTTGTAACCATCTTATAATTAATTAAATACGAAACTCTTTTAGTTTTCACACAAACTACTCTATTCAACGACACGCAATTTACAACTTCTTTACCATACTTAAAAAAGGCAAAACATATATATCAAATAGGAAATAGGAAAATAAGATTAGCAATAACCCTTTGTACTTAAATGTGAAAATAAAATTAAACTTATGATGACGACAAAGACTAAGGTGGAGGAAACAGTAGAGTTTATTCATGATAACATATAAAGTGCACGTTTTGTGAAATTCTCAAAAATCTCATCCTCGATTGGTGAAGGCAATTTGCTAGGTAGCGTAACATCCTTATTTAAGATTGTATGCATTTTACATTTAGTTTTACGCTATTAATTCATTTTTTCTCAAATATTCTAGGTGCACTAATAAGCGTAAAGCCTATAATTGCTATCAAAAGAAAGGAAACTAATTTCACCAAAAGCGTGAAATTTACTAATTAATGACACGTGAATTACAATAAACACTTAAGAAGCATCGCGAAAAAGATGCCTTTTAAAATATGATCATAGCTTTATTGAATGTTTATATGAAGTGGGTGAATTTTAAATAATCTTTTGAATTTCGTAAACTTTTTGCCAGGTTACTGGTCCATTGTGAGGCCATTGAAGTAAATTAATCATCAGACCATTACATGCTATGTGTTTTGCAAGGATATCAGTATTTATCACTTATATTAGGCGTGCAACACACATACTCTCAACTAGTAATACTAAAAAGGTAATTTGATACCCCCAGTGTAAATGCTCTAAGACCATATTCAACCCAAAACTCTATTCCCCCCCCATATATCTAAAATAGAGATTTACAATCTCTATTTCTTTTAACCTTTTCTAACCCATAATCTCTAAATTTTATCTAAATCTCTATATTGCCTATTTAACTTCATTTACAATTATTTAGCATATTTTACAAATTGAAAAATTAAATCTAAAACATAATGAGATGAACAATCGAGTCGTTAATCGAGTAATTAACTCAATCAGTTATGCTTAATTAAACGAGATATTTAGTCGATTTTTTGATTAGTGACTATGAACAAATAAAATATAAGGACTAATATGAACAAAAAATATAAAAACTATGAACAATGAAAAAAAATGGTTGGAATTAGCTAGCAATTTACGGAATGACATTTTTGTAAATTGCAAGGTCTCCAAATTAGATCTCTATATCCGTAGTACATCTCCAAATTTGAAGATTTATTGTTGTTTTGGAGATGGCATTTGCAGGTGGGTTGGTGGCGCACCCGTCTCCATCCATTCGAGATGGCGTAATACTCTGGAGTCTGTACAAAGTGTAAGAAATTTCAATAATAGAAAGATCATAATAATAAAGGTATTGTGTTGAGATGCTAATGTGAAAGAGTCTTTTAGAAGATTATTATTCTCAATACATATAAACAAATTCAAGGAAAATAAATTACTTACGGGATAGTGAAGCTGTTTTGTTTCGAGTTCCCTGTAGTATTTTGAGTTTGCGCATACTTATGGGTTATTTAGCTCATTCTTTTTAATTTTTTTGTAAAATCTTAACAATTGATTATGGTAAAACTGAAAATTTCCCTATTCTTTAATTAGACTCTTAGAATTTTAAATGGACCGTGAAAATCATGGCAAGTTCATCAATTAGACTTTTATAGCATTTTTTTTAACGACAATAAGGCTACTTCTGATAAAAAAATTTTCAATAACTTCCTAGCAACCGGAGTATGAATGCCAAGATTTTCATAATAAAATATATATTTTGGAACATCTCAAACTGATAGAGCCAGCTAGAAAGTGATCCGATCACTTTTTAAAATATTCATCAAATATAAATGAATAGAAAGATGGAGCCACAAAATCATCTGGAATGTTCAAGTATCATATTTATGATATTATAATTATATCAAACAGTGATGTGATATAAAATTAGTGTATATCATCGCATCCTTCTTAATTTACATTAACGGGAGGTATTATATCACATTTATGAAGTGCTATAATAGCACTGGAACATTTTCTAAGTTATCAAAGAATGTTCAAACACTAGAAGCCTAATGTTGTAACTTTACTAGACAGTTTAAGTTAGTTAATAATTGTATACCAACTTGCTTTCTTGATGAAGAAATAACGTCCGGCATTTTCACAGAGTACCGAGGAGTCCGGTTCACTCACTCACTGTAAGAGGGGTTACCCCACCCACTTTTGACGTGTCACACACATAACCGATACACATGGCGGTCACGTGTGCCACATCCGGTCATGTGTGTTACGTCAGAAGTGGACGGTGTAAACCCGCCTACAGTATGTAGGTGAACAAAATCAGAGTACCGAGTATACAGTGTTCTCATTTAATTAATAATTTACATGTGTACTCTTGAGTAATAATTTAACAATAAATTAGATCGTGTAAATTCACATATCACTCCTTAATTTTGCCCATAAGAGGTAGTATGATAATCTTATGAGTTATGCTATTTGAACAAAAATACATACAAAAGTTCTAACAAAACTGACACGTGGCATAATCCTATTTTTTAACACATCGCATCATTTTTACATCAACACCAATCGCTTATGACACGTGTCACTTTTGTCACTTTTTTTTGTATATTCTTTTGTCCACTTAAAATTTTCCTAATCTTACAATACTAGAATCTTCTTCTCTCATGAAATGAAATAATAATTATAAAATTAAGAAGGGAAATAAATAAATGGGTTACTTTAAGAAATGGTATTCAATATTTGCACTTTATATTAGTTGAGTCTTTATACATTTTTCGAAGGGTAACTTACAGCAAGCATCCCCAACCTTTCAAATTTATTGAGATTACGTCCCCAACTTTTAATTTTCATTCCAGAGGTCCTCAATCTTTCAAAATCGTTACACATAAAGTTCCTTAGACGGAAACCGTCTATTCTCCCATTAATTTTGGGGGTATTTTCCTAAAGCTGCCATTTCAAGCCCAAAACTTTTTTTTGGGCCGGGGGGGGGGGTGTGGGTGGAGTCCCCTGTGGGAAATGGCAATAAGCAGAGGGGAGGGGGGAACTCCCACCTTCTTTTTTTATTTTTTTTAGGAGTTTCTTTTTTTTAACATTAAAATAATTATTTTTTATATTTTACTAAAATACCCCCAAAATTAACGGTAAAATAGACTGTCTCCGTTCGAGGGACCTTAGGTGTAATAATTTTGAAAGGTTGAGGACTCCAGAATAAAATTTTAAGGTAGGGGAGTAATCTCAACAAAATTGAAAGGTTGGGAATGTTAGCTGTAAATTACCCTTTTTTGAAATACTATAAGTTCTCACATTTTATAGATTAACTCATAAGGCCCTTTATGACATTTTTATCTTCACTTTTTAAATAAAACAAAAAAAATTCTACAAATAGTTAAAAAAAATGATTGATGCATAAGATGATTTGTAGATTTTCACCATCTATATATAATATGAATAAAGAAGAATAAAAATTAAATATATGGTTAAATTCAATACTATAATTATTATTAATAAGTGGAGAAACTAAAGGCAAAAACTAAGAAACTTTTTATTACTTCTCAAAATCAATTGTAATATTTTATTACTTACCTAATAATAATCATTTTTTTCTCAAATTTACTAAAAACTTTTATTAGCCGTATTTTTTTTTAAAAAAGTACAAGTGATGAGTATCAATGAGTTATTGCAACCAAGACTAATGTGGTCTGATGGTATTTAAGTTAATTTCTCATACCGTCTGATAGGATTCGATTCCCCTCACTTACAATCTCCCTGTTATTACATCACATAGCAACCAACGTAATACATCCTTGAATAAGGACGAACATTTGATGTTCCGTTCAAAGAAAGACGGACCACCATTGGTGGACATATACAATACAATGAACATAATAAAATACTTGATAATAGTAATCAGTAAGAAATTATGATAGGTTGACAGCCATACAAACACTAAAAATGGGAATCGTACTTGAGACTCCCATCTGAAAACGGCAATTGTTTTTAATATAGAGGAGGAGAGGGAAATTCGAGAAGGGACATGTGTAGTTCGAACTTAAGACTCCCATCTAAAAACGTGTACATTCTAACTATTGGAGTACATTAACCACATTATTATATTAGAATTAGAATTAGAACAACATTAAGAAAAAATTGAACAATATATTTAATTATAAAAAAAATTATATTCTAATAATATAAATGTATTGTGTTGAGATGCTGAGATAACAATAATCTTATATAAGATGGTTTTCAGAAAGTATAAAAAAATCCTATGAAAATAAATTATTTACGGTAAAATATTTGGGTTTTAACTTTGAATAATTTTTATTGGTTTTTTAAAATTATCATTATATTCATATTTAAAACTCATACACATTTCAACATGATGATTAATAAGTAATAGCCAATAGTTTCTCCTTTCAAATATATATATATATATTCTTATATTAACCAGATCTAAAAGATAACATCAATAAATTAAGATATTTACATTTACATTGATTATAAAAGATCAACACTTAAAATCACCTTAACACCAAAAAAAAAAAAAAATAAATAAATTTCACGAAAATTAAATAATGTTGCTTGAAAAATCTACCCACTTGCCATTTATCAAATTAAACGATATAAAATCATCCGAATTTCAAATATATAAACTAATTAGGCCATGTTCTCTTTACTATTTTGAGACAGTTTATAGTTTTCAGTATTTTAAAACAATATTTTAAAATACTGAAAACGCGAAAAAATACTGAAAACGCGTTTACTTTTATATTTTTAAAAACGAATTTTGAAAACAACGAATTTTTTAATAAAGAAAACAGAAATGATAAAAAGTCGTTTTGAGAATTTTTAAGAAAACACGGGGCTGAATCCAAAACACGGAAAACATTTTGGAAATTCCTCTCTCCTAAAGGCCTAAATCAATTACGACTGCTCCATCGTCCCTCAACCCTTCATCCCTTATGGTTGCTTCTCTCCATCGTCTGCTCTCTAGGGCTGCCATCGTTCTCCCATAATCCAAAGAAAAACGAGGAGGTAAGTTTCTTTCCCTTTTATTTATTGCTTTGTTTTGTAGTATATCATTTAACAAAGTGTTTGGTAACTCCATTTGATTATAATCTGCCACACGGTATCATTTTATTAGTTTCACTTTTTTCAAAAGGTTAAAAAGTAAAGTCAAGTCGTAATTTTTTACTTTTTACAAAAAGCAACAAATAAAATGATAACACGTATTAGATTATAATCCATATTATAATCCAAGAAATTGCCAAACACATTGTTAACTCTCTCTATCTCTCTCTCTCTCTCTGCACTCACTGGTTTTTTATTTCTTTCTTGATTAACAGGGGCGGAACCAGAGGGGTGCTCTCCTAGTCCTTGACATAGGGTAGATTGGGTTGGGCTTCAAAGGAAAAAAAAAATTGTTTTTTATATACTTGGGCTAGGGGAAAAAATTGTTGTAAGGGGAAAACTTTTTGGGCTAAGGGAAAAACTTAAGCCCTAAATCCACTTATCCCAATTCCTAAAACCCAAATTCTAGCCTTCTGCCTTTCCCTCTCCCAGCCGTGGGACTCTCAACCGAGACACAAAATCACCAATTGAAAAAAAAAAAAAATCCCCAATTCAAATCCCTAGTTAGAACCCCCAAAATAGCACCAAGCCGCCGAGGCAACGACTCCAAAATTCTGACCGGCGTGGTGCAGTGGCGCTGACTGGTGGCGACTGGCGAGGCTGGCGACGGGCGTAGCGGCAGCGCGGCAGACGGGCAGCAGCGTTGGTGCACGAACTGGGAAGCAGCAGCGGACAGAGCACAGAGAGTCAGAGACACAAGCCGAGTCGACAATGCTGCAGCCAGGAGTTCGACTTTGAGGCTCGAGCTTGACCAAGTGACCTTGTTCTTGTTCGTTCTGAAATCTGAGGCAGTGAGGCTTGATTCTTGAAGGTAATTTCTTATTCCTAGCCTCTAGGTTGTGATTGATGAACAAAACTAATGATTAATTGAAAGGCTTTGTTGAAATTAGAATAAATTATAAATGAGTTGAACGAAGAATAAGGAATATAATGGTTGAGTTGAGTTGAGTAATTTACTAACTGCAGAGCTTGGATAGTTCATAGTTGGATTTGTGAACAATTGGGCTTGACTTGAAGTCTTGAAGGCTTTGTTGGTGTTGGTGAATGAGAATGACTTAACTGCCTATGCTTGAGATGGAGTTGTTGAATGACTGCTTGCTTGATGCTTCTGCTTGATTTTAATTTGAGTTGGTGAATGGTGAAGTTGACTGTTTCTGCTTTATTTTGGCTTGGTGAATGACTTACTTTTATAGCAGTTAGATTAATTTGGTTAATTCGTTAGGGTATGAACTATGAACTAAATGAACTAATGAATTATGATTTATGAAATACTTTGTTGAATTGTGGAATGAGTGGTTGAATACTTGAATTATTGATTCTTTTAACTACCTTGATTGTATAGATTTGGTTATGGGCTCGCATCAACCTCCCAGCAAGAAAGATAAAAAAAACTTTGCATTCTTTCTTCAGGCCTATAAGAAATGCTACACAGAATGTATAGATTACTTTTTAGTTTTGTATTAGATTTTGAATGGTTGAACACTTTTTTGTAATGTACTTGAGTCAGTGTTCTCTTTTGAAAAATTAGTATTTACATAAATGGGTTTTTGATCTTTCAGTCCGGCTGGGGGTACTCCATCGTGCTGGCTACGCCCCTGTTGATTAATGATATTAGTTTCTTAGATTATTAAGTTTTATTATTACTTTAGTGATTGGATTTAGTTTAATGGGCATTTTTATTTGAATTGAATGCTAACTGCTTGTGTTGAACTACGTAAATCAAGTTAATTTCTGAAGAAAGTGGAGAAGAAGGTGGGAATTTTCTCGGTTTTAGCTTTTGATTTAAGTTTAATTTGATTTTCACTCCTTGTATTTACATAGGAAGCTATATGTATATGGATTTTTCAATTTATGAAAATGTAGTATTCTTTTCTTGGCTTATGAAAATCCCGTTGCATATCACATCTTTTATTTTTACAACTGTGAATGTTAACTCTGATGGTTTATTTCTATGAAAGACCAAGAATGTAGGCTTTTTCATTAATGATCAATGGAAGATCAACTAAGAATAAACAAGAACAAACTCATACTGAGGCCCCAAATCGAAACTCAAACAACTCACAATACTTTGGCTCTCTGTAATGACTCATAATTTGTAAAATGTAAATCTAATCTAATTGTATATATAATTAGTTTCTTCGAATGTGTATAAATTGTAAAAAACGACTAGGATAGATGGTGTTTTGCATTATTTCCTCCATAAAATCAAGTGGAATTCATTATTACATGAAGAAAAGCGTTTGAAATATATATATGTGTGTGAATTTAGAACTGAATTACACTGAATAACCAATAGAATCGGGGGCGGAGCCACAAGAAAAATTAAAGACGGATCTTGACAGTCATGGTGCAAAAGGAAGATTGGACAAGAAAAACGGAAATCCAATGCCTACAAGCCAGAAAAGCACACAATATATATAAGAAATCAAACGACAAATTGTTTGGTGATGAAAGAAGAGGAAGAAGAAATACCTTGAAATCAATGCAACAAAATTGAGGGGAGCAAGACGGAGTCCCGCCTTTTTTCTCCCTTTTTTACCCAAAATCTTTTCCTATTTTATTATGCTCAAGTTTTCTCCCTAAACCCTATTTTCCTATTTTGTGCTCCAAATCACATTAAAAATTTTCGAACATTTCCAAAATTTTTAATGTGATTTGGAGCACAAAATAGGAAAATAGGGTTTAGGGAGAAAACTTGAGCATAATAAAATAGGAAAAGATTTTAGGTAAAAAAGGGAGAAAAAAGGCGGGACTCCGTCTTGCTCAGACCAGAGTTTCTTCCCCTCAATTGTGTTGCATTGATTTCTAGGTATTTCTTCTTCCTCTTCTTTCATCACCAAACAATTTGTCGTTTGATTTCTTATATGTATTGTGTGCTTTTCTCGCTTGTAGGCATTGGATTTCCGTTTTTCTTTTCCAATCTTCATTTTGCGCCATGAATCTGTCTTTAATTTTTCTTGTGGCTCCACCCCCGAGTCCGTTGGTTATTCAGTTCGAATAAATTCATATATATATATATATATAT